>VZRV01008085.1:692579-751789 GCA_013398115.1 Falcunculus frontatus
TGGGAGAAAAGAGCCCAACCTGCTACTCAGAGGAATAAAAACTCCAAGGTGTGAGTGGGGGGATTTCTCAGAAACCATTGACATTTTTGATGAATGAGCTTTCTGTGGGTGGTTGATGTAGAGGAGAAGGGTAAGAAACGCAGCTGTGATTTATTCTCAGGCAAGATGATGAGACTAAAGGTCTCCTGACTCAACACTTCTCCTGACTCAAGAATTCATCTTTTTTGTTTCTGCCTTTGCAGATTCTGCTGGATGTGAGGGAAAGCCACACACACAATTTGCGCACTTCCCCTCAACAGCATGGGCTGTTTAGGCTCCAAGGCAACAAAGCCAATTTAAAGCCTACCTTTAAAAGCTGAACTAGATGTGTTTAAGATTACACCTTAATTCCATATTTAACTTGATCCAAGATAAGCACAGATAAGATGAACTGAAGCCCCACTAAATGTCTACCTACAAATGCACATTGAAGTCTTAGAGTGGATGACTTACTGGAGAGGAAAATCTGCACAGGATGCTTTTGCTGATTAGAAAGTATAAAATCATAAGGGGAGGCATTTCCTGTGATTCCTCAGGTGTTTTGTTGATTCTTAGAAATGTTATGTGGTTGAGGAAGTTAAAACCTTTGGGTGTCCAAAAGGCAGCAAGGTGAGAACAGAGGTCCAGCCAACAACACGAAGATGTGTAAAAGATCAGAGAATCATGGAATGGGATTGGAAAGGACCTTAAAGCCCATCTCCTTCCACCTCCTGCCATGGGCAGGGACACCTTCCGCTATCCCAGGTTGCTCCAAGTCCCATCCAACCCGGCCTTGGACTCTTCCAGGGATGGGGCAGCCACAGCTTCTCTGGGCACCCTGTGCCAGTGTAAGGGGAATGACTCATTATACAGAGCTAAAAAGAATTTAGTTGGCCTTCCCAACACCTCCCGGATGTGATGATCCAGCTGTGAGGAGGTGCCAACAAAGTGTTTTGGAAATGAGCCTCTAAGAGAAGGTACCACTGACAAAGATTTGCAGGCACTTCAATTCACATTTCCTTAGGTCTCATAAAACGGACTTTTTCCGTGCAATGCAAGTTTAAATATTTGTTATTTGCCCTGCAAATGCTAAGAAAAAAACTCCAAAATGCAGTAAGATTATGCAGTAAGATTATGGAAAATCAGACAGTAAAGTGGGGAATGGAAAGAAAAAAACAGCTGAAAAAAAATTCATTGCAGTTGTCAGAAAAGGATTAGTAGGAAAAACTCCCCAGCCAACTGCTCAGCACTTGTGGGGAAAGACCCCATCTTCAACACAGACCAGTTATCCCTTCTCCCCCTGTCTTCCCATGCTCCCTAAACCCAAATAGTGATTATTTTTGTATTTAAGGAATGGGAATCTCTAAATGCTAAGTACCACTACAAAACTGCCCAAGATTTCCATCTATTTATCAGGAATGTTTTTGGATGTTTCCAATTGGAGGAAAAAAGAGTTTGGGGTGGTTTTTTTTGAAGTGTTTATTCCTGCATACCCACGTGTGAGGCCGACTGCAGTCTGGGCTGGAGCTGGGTATCAGCTTTTTATTATTTGTTCTTTCTTAGGTAAAAATCAGGAAAGATTTTACTGCAGAATAGACCTGATTACATTAGACCTGACCATCATGGAAAGAATGAGCTTTAATCTTACTTCCTTCACCTCTTACTTAATTTCTTCCTTATTCACAGTGGATTTCTCTCTTACTCACTTGAATCAGGGTTGACTACTTTGCTTTAAATGCAGAGGTGAGGTGGGCCAGACTTCAGTTTCCTCCTACAAATCCCAGCACAGTTCCTGTTTTTCCAGGCCATTTTACCAACAGTCATTCTTTGTTCCAGTTATTATCCAGCCTGACCTCCTGGTCCAGTGCTGAAAACCAACCTCTTTACATATAATAATGTATTTTCCAACATTCTAGAGCTTTCCCTAAAGGCCAGGTCATGCTTTTAGAGGCTCCCCTGGTTGTGGTTTATCCCCTGGAAACAGGAAGCATGCTTGTGCTGGTGCCTCCCCAGAAGACCCAACACAATTCACTTCATGGGGATTCACCATTGAAAAGGGGAAGAACTAAATCAGATTACTGGGCCTTGTTCTGCCCCAGGGTGCCCAGATTTTACAGCAGGGTACCTCCAGGGATTTGCACACAGTCATTCCAGGTTTAAAAGGGTATAAACAGGCAGGTCTTGCCCTTGTGTTTGCGAAGGTACAAAACCCACTGGAAACACCAGACCTGAGCTGGGCTGTGAAAACACAGGGACTGGGCCAGTTCTGTTTTAAACACAGCTCAGCCTTCTCCTAAAAGTAGATTTTTAAAAGTCACCCACCTCTAAGCTAACTTGCAGCCTACTTTTGATCTCTCGTAAGAAAAACAGTCTTAATGAACTTCATCTGAAAAGCAGATCCAAAGTGCTATGGATGTGCCCTCTGTTACATTCCAATGCCTGGCACCACACTACATTTCAGAGCAATTACACAGAATTTTTTCCCGTTTATCAGCTGAAACCTCAAACCTCAAGGAACAGTCCTCGCTCTCCCACACCCTCACAATCCTATTATTTAATTGTGTTTAATAAAATTACCTAATTAGACCATTCTCCAAGGAAACAACTTGCAGCTTTAGGCAAATACAGAAAGATGTTGACTTCGACACAGCCCTTTCCTTGAGCCAAACCCAAGGCAAACAACCTTTTCAATTAAACTCACTGGACCAGGTAGGCACAAGCACCTCTGCTGATAAATATCACTAATTAGAATCAACACCTACTAATACAAATCTCAGCTTTACAGGAGACATCTGGGGCCTCCAGATGTGTTTTTCAGGTCTCAGAGTAAATACACACAGGCATTGAAACCAATGGATATCCATGGGAAAACTGAATTTTTAGGGTAAGGCCACTGGAATGTAAACAGCAGGGCTGGAATTTAAGAGACGACTCCAGAAGTCTGGTTCCTGCATAGCTCGATGCAATATCAGATATTTACCAACCACATGGGGACAGGCAAGTTTGCTTATAGGCATGGAAAATGAGAATTCCTAAGAAAAACCCTGGATCTCACTGCAAACTCCAGCATTAAACATTCAGTGAGGAGAGGAGAAAAACAAACAAAAACCAGACACCGTGTTGTACTTTTTCTGATTTTATAGAATTTTTACAATATATTTCTCTTCATTTGCATATTTTACCCACATCTGTAGCTTTCTTTTTACATGTTGAACTGAACTGGAATAAATCTAAAGGTCTGATATATTTTAAACAACTGATAAAAATTGCAAAGTAGTAAACCCGTTAAGAAAAGAAATTATAAAACTCTCGTTTTTAAGTGTTTAATGAAAGCAAGTCAAATGTATCATTAGGAACAATACGGTTTGTTTTAAACACATCATAGGTGATTCAGGCAGGACAACTTTTTTAGTTTTTCTTATATTAGGCACATTTTTTTTCAGCATACCTGTTTTCCAGACAGTTTTATACAATTCAATAGCATCATTCACATCCACTTGGAACTTCTGCATAATTTTCAAAACGTGATTGATCATGAATATTCATTATTGGTATTCTATTCCTCTTTCTTTAGAGCTACCAGAAGAAAAAAAAAAAAATCAGTGTTTCTTGTCTGTTAAAAAATCCATAATTAATGATTTGAGTTATAAGGCAGCAACAGATTCAGTGTCAACTCAGGTCACAGTCCTTCAGTTCCATCTAGTGGGTAGAAATTATATTTAGTGGACACTGTTCCTAGACAGTTCCTTCAGGGCAAGACGACTGACTCACGAGGCCAGTCACTGCTGGTAGAGTAAGTTGAGTGGTAATGCCTAGCAAGGAATTCTGGCCACTCCTGTGTCATCCTTGCAGCCTCATCTCTTCATCCAGAAAGCAAAAGGACAGTCCAACAGAAAAAAATGTGACTATGACAGAGCTGTGACAGGTTCTATGAATGGTTTATTTACAGTCTTCATCCCTGATGTGAAAAAAGAAAAAGCCTTTTTTGACTGAACAGGCAGATCTCAGCAGCTGCATGCCTCAGCACAACAGCCCATTGCATATCCATGATTCCTCAGCCATGGATGCCCACAGAGGCAGTGAGTAGGAAGTCCTACTGCTCCAGAAAAGCAATTTCCAAGTGCTCACCTGCCCCATCCATACGACTCCCTAACATCAGTTTAGGAACGTCTCCTTTTGGTGGAGCAACTCCCCGTGCCCAGAATCTGCTCCAACAATTACAAGGTGTGAAGCAGTTGGTTCCCCAGGAATCTTTGACTCCCCTGCAGGGAGGCTGCAAACCAAACACCTCGATTGGATGTGGGAACAGAATGATATGTGCGTTAGAGGTACACCACAGCCTTGGTAATTCCCTTCCCATCGTGATGTCTTTAAGGAAATCAACTCAGGATGCTCAAGGAGGGCTTTCAGAGCAGCATCTCTCTGCTTCCTTTCAGTGTTTGACAAATACTTCACTTTTCCTGAATCCTGGCTAAGAGAGCCACTCCATTCCTGAAGGCAATGGCTTCAGCATGGTGCTTCTTAGTCTTCATTTTTAAGTCTTTCAGGCAGAATACCCACATTCTGATTCAAGCACTCATGCACTCACCTGGCTGAACAGAAGTCAAAACAAAACTCTAGAGCACTAGAGGCTATCAAAAAAAATCCAAGGGATGTATTACTGCATGTTTCCCTCTCAGAGGGAGATTGGGCCAACCCTTAAACTCCAGCCCCAGCTGACAAGACCATCAGTTCAGAGGATACCCCCCAAAGCAGGGCTCCTGTGCACTGGTATTTGGGCACCACTCAAATTTTGAACAAGCAGGGTCAATAAATACATTCCCTCCTGACAGAGCCACTGCTTCACACAGCTTGCATTCACTTACTACTAGAGCTTTTGGCTGCCTTTTTTTTCCATAGTCCAATGTTGGGGTGAAGAAGGGAAGAAGAAAATAATTAGCATTAAAAGTAATCTGAATTTATATTTGACAAGACCAGCTCTACAAACTGTGCATTGGTACACAAAATATACTCCCAAAGCTTTCTGTGTTCTTACTAACTCTTTGGAAAGGGAATACTCAATGTAGCTGTGCAGGAAGAAAGCCAATTTATTTCAGCATAGAAGGTCTGCCATTCATTCCATGTTCACTAAGAGGAATGTGGTTATTGCTCTGTAAGATAAGAGTGGATTGATCATTAACCCACCCTGAGTGCTGGGAGTCTGGGTTCCCAACATTGCCAAGGACCTCCTAAGCCACTAATATCAAAATAACTAAAGGAAAAAAAGCCTCATGAATAATTTCTTGTAAAGATGTGATTTTTGAGAAACATATAAGTTCCTCAGGTCTTCATATCACCACTGTCTTGTGACTGAAGGCCAGCCTTTGCTCTCTGTACTACAATAAAGGGCTGTTTGGAATAATACACTGGAGATAAAGCAAGGTAAGAACAGGTGACCCAGATGAATGAATCAAAGAACAGGTGAAACATAAAGCTCTCGCACGAGGATGCTCTGAAACTGGAATCCTTCAACTGCTTTGCAAATCACCCACAATTTGTTTTACAACCTGTAGTTTAGTAAGAATTGAAATCCTTTTCCTTGGGTAGTAGCCTCCAAAGCAAAAATGACAGGATTCAAGCGTGGACCATTTCTGCAGCAGTCACCAGATTCTGGTTGGCCTGTTTCACTCTGAAGATGTCCAACACATGCTGCTGATGGCATCACCCTGAATTCAGCAGTATTTTCGGAAGCTGACACATTCCATGGATCAAGTTTCCTTGGGAGCAGATGATACCAACGTGGGGGCCTTCCATTCTCATACTTCAGCTATCTTCTTTCCTTTACTTCCTCTGAATAAAAAACAATATTGTTCTGTTTACTCTAACATGCTACAATATGTGCATACATAACTGTAGGCGACACGTGAGTTACTCAAGATGTGCTTTTTCATTGAAGTGCGCTGTTACTTTTACAAATTTTACATCAAGGTGGAAGGAAGGAAGGCTGCAGAGTGCTCATACACTGAAGCTGAAGGAACTTTTCCTGAACGGAGTTAAGATGTTTGTTCCAATGTCCTACGGACAAACTACTCTATCCCATGCACTCCGGCCTGAGCCAGTATTAAACATTCCAGAAACTTGTTGATTTGTTTGGATAGTTAATGGCAAGGCTGATAGCAGCAATGTTTTTCAGGGCCTAGAAGAGAAAAGGAAAAACAAAGTCACACCGAATATTCTCCTCAATCCCAAAGTGTAAAGAAATCCTTGTATGAAACTGAACAGAAATCATGGAATGGTTTGGGTTGGGTGGGACCTTAAAGATCATCTCATTCCACTCTCTGCCACGGACAGGGACACTTTGCACCAGACCACATTGCTCCAAACCCCATCCAGCCCGGCCTTAGAGACTTCCAGGGATGGGGCAGCCAGAGCTGCTTTGGGCAGCCTGTGCCAGGGCATCACCACCCTCACGGGAAGTATTTCTTCCCAATATCCCAGAAAAGCATTTGTGCACAGTTCACTCACAACTTTCAGGGGCCTGTCAAGGTACTGTAATGCCCAAGTACATTAGTATCTCTTTTATAAACTCCACTGGGCAATGAGAAATCATTCAGTGTGTGCCACAAAGATCTCAGACCCACCCAGCCCTGGGGCTGTGCAATCCTACCTGTGCTGTGCAGCGATGAATATGATCTTCAGTATTTAAGGCAAGCAAATACTCCTGTAGAGATCCAAGCTCCTGCAGCCAGAAAACATGCAATGAACACCAATGGTTCTACCAAAGGTGATATTCTACTCATTAACATTAAAATGCTGATGATTAGAGCAGTCCCCAAGAACCAAAGGTATTGGAACTGCACACCAGACTCTCCTGGACTAGAGCACAGTTTGTGATCACAGAAATGAGCTCATATTTAAAGTTCAAAATCAACTCAATGAAAATCACATGCAAATACCTTTAAATTAATTATTAAACCAGCATTCCTCTCAGAATAAACAGTGGCTTTAGGGCCTTAATAGTCATGACTATTACTTAAAGTCCCATGATGGATAAGGCAACAGAATTCCCCTCTAATTAGAATTTGCTGCTGCACTCCATAAGAAAAAGTTGTTAATGTTTCTGTAGCTCTGAGGGATAAAGGAAAACTGCATTTAGTGTAACACTGCATTCTCTGTCAATCCCAGCACTGAGGAAAGGAGGGATACAAACACAGGAACTGCTTACAGTAACTCTGTTTTCTGTCACAAAGAAGAGTTCTGCCAGTGCACGATGAAGAGGAAGGAGAATACCAGGCTTGGCTGTCTCGTGACACGAGTTGTTTTCCATATGGGTGAAAAGCTGCCAAAGTGGCTTCAATAAGGTGAGGTCACAGTCCCTGAAAAAAAGTAATTTAAATGAAATTGTGATGCAATAGTGAATAACCACCATGCCCGTTTCTGGGAATGGGGAGATGGAAGGGAAACCAAAACCAAATCAAATTTAAGAGAACAAAACCATACATTTGTGACAGTTAAAAATAAAAAATAACCACTTTGCTAAATGCTCTTGCATCTAGAGATACTCATGCCATACATATATAAGCTTAAGGACACATATCCCTTCTAAAACTTAATTACAGGCTTAGTGGTACAACTAAAAATAATAATTTTAAATATATTTACTTTACAGAGAATCAGATCATCATTTTCCAGGTTATTATTTCATCCTTACCTTAATTCTGCAGTGTAATTAATACAAAGAGAATAATTTCTAGAAAATTAATTGAAATCTACCTTTGTCCTGTTTTGGGGTGATTTTTTTTTTCTTTACAACATTTGAATTCATTGTACTTTTTTAAAGACCAGGAAGGAATAGAAAGTAATAAATTTCTGCTGTCAAAGCACTGTAAATTGTATCCGACAGGCAAATTAGGAATACCTGCTTCAAATCACACTTTTTTTTGCTTCAAAATAGTATCAGTTTAGTGCCTTTTTGTTGCCCTGCCCTTTGCCATTGGTGCTGGATGTGGAGCAGTGCACTCACCCCTGGGTGCTGCACTGCACTATCTTCAGGAGCAGGTGGATGGCCTTCAGACGCTGGTGACCCGTCTGGCGACACGCCACCCCCACCTGCCACTCCCAGATTTTGGCCAGTGGGAGGTGAGGAATTACCCTTTCCTCAGACAGCATCTGCTTTAGAATTTCAAACCCTGGAAAAAAGAAAATTCAAACAGCTGTTAAGTTTTGTAGGGACACATTCTGTTCATAGAGTCAGTTTTCTCCATACACCAAGTATTGCTCTGGCAAGCCAGAAATATTGAATTAAAATGCCAGACAAAGATCTGAGATAACTCTAGATTAAATCCTGACATGGCAACTCTTTTCTGAGGCAAAACTTACATAAAAATTAGAACCATATCCAAAATTAAATTTTTACCCAAATAAGGCAAACAAAACACAGGCCCTCCCTATTATGTGATATGCGGTAGAGTTTTGCTGATAGCGAATTATCCACCAGCCTCAGTTTCATTAAAAATATTTAAACTCTAAAATAAACTAACAAAACCTCTTATGCTAGAAATTAGACCGAGAACCATCCTATTTTAATGGATAACCACTTTTGAAAAATGCAATTACCATTATTTCTGTTTCCAATTACGGCATCTCAGAGTGTTTACTAAATACTCTGTGTAATTACTATCATATAATGAGATTTTGGATGCAAATTACATTATTATAATTGTCATCTCCAAATCTCTGTGAAGATTTTGTATTTCTACCCCAAAGTCATAGGAAGTAAGAGACATCAGTTGAGTTTCAACTTGAACAAACCTGATCATGTTATTTCTAAGACATTGATTGCAAATTCTAAGTCAAGAAAAAGGGATAACCACAAGTCTCTAAAAGCTCAGCAAAATCACTAAAAAAGGCCCTTTTCAATACATTCTGAGCATCTCTTACCTGTCTGAAACCTTCCCAGATGACCTGCTGTCACTGTAAACTTATAACCCCACTCAGTGTTGCTCATGTCAGAAGTAAATCGGTAGTAGAGTGTGTCTCCTATGTGCAGGGAAGGAAGAAAGCCCACATTACTACCTTCTGAGTTAGTTTTGCCATCTCAAATACAATTTAAATGAAAAGTCTGAAATTAATTAATCCTAGATGCCTTCATTTAAGAGAGGTGGTCTTTTATTTTTTGGTAACTATGAAACACACAGAACAGGGTGACAAAGAAGAGGCTGAAGCAAAATCCACAATGGTTTTCCCCTGTCTAAAGATACTGGATATGAAGGATAATGTCTTTTAAGAAGGATAATGTCTTTTACATTTTTGACAACTAAATAGAGAAGATTAAAGAAATTCCATATTCTGCACATGTAACTTCACTTTTCCAATTGTGTTATTGGATCAGTTATGATTTATGAAAAAAGAACCCCTACATAGGCAGCCAAGTTCTTTACAACAACACTTGAATTCAATGGACAAAAGGTTTAAAATACTTGAAAGGAAAATTTTTACATATCAGAAAATTAAATTGAACATTTTTACTCTAGGGACGAAAACTGTTAATCACCATCAAGTAGAAGGACTATCAAAACATTTGACAACTTTACAAGCAGGCAAAAAACATTCAAAAGGTTTTTGTCATTGTAGCATCTAGACCTTCAGAGATAAATCCTGGTAGTTGGCTGTAACACTGCACAAAACATCTTCTTACCTACTGTGCTCTATAATATCAGAGCTGTTAAAACTTAAAATATCTTTCTGCCTCATGAAAAAGCCTGTCACCCTGGGACAAGCAGGCTAGTTTTCATGGGGAAGCAGAATTTTCAAAGTTTCATGAACAAGGAAAATTTTGAAAACATTTTTTAGGATTTAGAAGGAAATATCTAAAAAAGAATTTCCCTTTTTATCGTGAAATGGAGACAATGTTCTCTCCTACTCATAGGAGAAAGCCCTGCAAGCAAATGAAAAGCCCAGAAGCTTTTAAATGTCTGGTTTCAGCTAAAACCTGCTGAAATCACGAGCCTTAATCCAGACAGCCTTGGCTGGAAATGAACTTTCACAAGGTGAAATTCAAGTTTCACAGCCAAAGCTGCTTTAAACAATGGGCCTTGAAGTTCAGCTCCTTGGCAAACCTCTGCAACTATTTGGGAGGAAAAGGAAGACAGAAGTTCACAAAAATCTAAAATATTTCTACAGAACACACATTTGCTTCTAACTAGCACCTTGTAACTCAAAACCAGCACCTTGTAACCCAAACTGCTTTGCTAAGGAAGTTCCTAAATCTCTTTACAGGTGTTGATAGTACTCGAAGTCAAGAGTTTCCTGCAGTGCCCCAGGGCTCAGTAGGTTAAAACAATTTAAAATCAGAAGCAGGGAATTTAATCAAATTAAAATCAGGACTGCGCAGTCCTTGAGCTCCCTGGCATTTGCACTGTGCTCTCACAAATGTGCTTAGAGAATCCAGAATGCAGCTGGCAGTCAAACCCTGGGTTTTTTCCAGCTGTGCTCTGTGGCACCAGCTGGAGCCAAGGCATTGGCACTGGCTCTCTTTGCTCAGAGCAGCAGTAGAGCACGGAGACAGAGATAAGCCTATCTTTTTTTTTTTTTTATAAAAAAATGTGCTTCCTGTGGAAAGTAAGACAAGGCATAAACAATGTAAGCAAATATCGTGCAGAACAAGGACTGTGTTGGAACAGAACCAAGATCAAATTTGTTTCCAGTAGCTGAGTGCATGCTTTGACTGAGGGCTGGAAAAAAAAGGTCACAGCACAACAACAGATAAGCCACTTTTGAGAAACAAATGCAAGAGCAGCACGTCAGAGCAAACAGAGTGGGACAAGGAAAGGGTTGGCTTTTTTCCTACACGTCTCAGGAACATCCACATTTAACTCATCAGGAGTTTCTCTCAGGAGTCCCAACAACATCCTATATGACCTTGAATCAGTGCATATTCACCTGGAAGCTCAAAATCAGTCCATTTCTGTGGAGACCCACTGAAGCTGTGCCGATCCTGCTGGAAATCGCTGCTGCTGGACATGAGCAGCTCATCACAGCCCTCCTCTGTGTTACACTGAGAGTCAAACTTGATGGAGAGGTAGATAGCACCAGGAATGTGAACTTTATCCTGAGAAATAAACACAGGAGCTGTGTGTCCTGTCACACTGTACCACCCAGAGCCCACTTAACTTTCACCATACAAACAAGGGAGATATAAAAAATATTACAGCATCTCCATGAGTAAAAAACTGTTTGATATTTTTACCCAGAGCTAATTTAACAAATGTAAAGCATGGCCTATTGTTCACATTAGCTGTTAAGCATGTAAAATTAATTGCCAGCAATGCTTTGCTTTTTCAAAAGCAGTAACTGTTGCTGATATTGATCTCACTGCCAGAACCTAAGGGGTTATATGCATTTTAAAAGTAAAAATCAGAAGAGTCAGAGCAGCAGGGAAATTAAAAATCCCAAGACTGCCCAGAGGCAATAATTACTTACCAAATGATATCAGAAAAATGCTTTCAAACAGTATCAAGAAAAGAAAATCAGAAAATCCCGTTTGTGTCAGAGGAAGAGTCTAAACTGAGAAATACAAGAAAAAAGACACCACTCCTGCTTTCATCTAACAGCACAAGGGAGTAACAGGCCAACTGTAAGAAATCTTTGGATGGAAGGGTAGAAATATTTGATCATTAAGGCCTTGAAACCATTTACAAATCCAATCTACTTCAAATACATGCACAGTAAAACCATGTAAGTTATGCACTTTTCATATGATTGAATTAGAATTCCAATAAAGTGCCTGACTGAACACGTTTCTTTGCAGGGCAATGCCTCAGCTATCTGACATCAGCCTTTTCCAAGCAAGACTGAACAGAGTTCACAGGTGCTTCAAGCACAGGAGTCCCACAGATACCCACGTGGAACTTTGAGAGGCTTCTGCTCCAACCCCTTGGTGATTTCAGCTTGCACTGTAATCCATGCCTGCCTTACCTCAAAGTTGGTGTTGTTGTTGTAAGGATGTTGAGATTCCCTCATCTGCACTGCCATCCCTGGCTCCTCCATGAACTGACAGGCTGTCAGGGCCATGGTCCCCAGCATGTTCTCCTTGCACCCGTGCAGCACTTTCTGGAGAATCTGGGGAGAAGTAACATCATGTAAATACAATTTACTGTCAAAAGAACATTTACAGCTGTACATGCTGATGGCTGACACGAGTCATGTCCAGCCACACAGTATTTTGGAAGACGGAATCAAGGTACCAGCAAGAAACAAGATAAATTCACAAATTATGCCTACCACGTGTCATCTCCGTAAGCACAAAAGATTTCACTCTGTCCTCTGTTCTGGATCTTTCATTCTTTATTTGATAAAAACATGGCAGATGTTGGCTACATCTCTTCCCACAACTGCTAGAATCAAGGCTAATCCATAAAGTAAGTAACAGCAAACTAAAGCTGTAATCAAGTAAGATAAGCAACTTTGTTAACATACTAAACAGGCACTTTGCCTTCTATACCTACAGGTTTTGATTTGAATAGAATATGTCATATATTTTAGCCTTCAAAAATGTACAACTCTGTGCCTAAGAAGAAATGATTAAGTATCAATCAGGTGGCTGAAGTTTTGAAAGCAGCAGATGCAAGTTCTGTGCCTTTGTAAGCCCCCAAAAGTGCCCTTTAATCTATCAGGACACACTAAATATAATTCAAAACCACCTGAGTCTCCCTTTTTCTTATTTTTTCAAAGTGCACAAAAGCCCTGAATTGGGAATTTTGTTACTTGAGGCCCTTTTAGGTCATCAGAGCAACTCAATACATCTCTTCACCTGCCATCTCCTAAGTCCTCCTGTAAAATGTAATGCACCAGCTCAGGCCAGCAGATTCATCTCCAAATCAGCCAAAAACTGATTTCTTGGGAAAAGGAGTTTAAAAATCAAAGGCAGCATGTAGCAGTTCCCTGAATGCACTCCTTGCCTTGCACTTGCAGAGCAGCCTAAGATAAAGGCTACACTTTTGCATTTAATATGCCTTAATAGATTTTATTCTATCAGTTCATCCTGCCCTTTTCTGAACCCATAAAAACAGCCTGGGGCAACAATTTCCATGACACACTGTGTCAAGAACCTGTTCTTTTGGTTTGTTTTGGACCTGCCACTTATTACCTTAATCTGACACTCCTTTGTTTTCTTACTGGGAGGGCCAGTGAATAATACTTGCTCTTAACTTTTGCATGCTATTTACTGCTTTAAATCTACAGAGAAAGAGGGACAGACTTTTCCATTATTCCTTCCCTCTCAATGCCCCACAGGGGAAAGATCCAGAATGAAGAAAACCAGTTGGTTCCTCATACTGAAGTTATTCCATGGCTGTAATAATCCCTGCCATTCTTCACTAGGCCTCTTCCAGTTGTAATGCATCTTATTTAAATTTTTTAATGAGATGAAGGAGTCACTGCAGTCCAAAAGGGTGCATAGTATTGGTTCAGTGGCATCAATGCCTTCTGCTTTATTTTTCATTCCTTCTTTGAAGATTCCCAACACCTGATTTGCTTTGACTGCTGTGAAGCCTTGAGCTGACACTTTCATTACAACATTCTGTTGTAATTCCAAGATCACTTCCACCACCAGCTCATCAGTGGAGTAGCAGGTATTACAATATACACATTGAGATCTCAGTAAAAGCAGCTTTTAAAAGGCACTGCCTATTTTACCAATTTCTCTAGATTAGCATTTAGATTGCCTATTTTCAAAACAGACTGCCTATTTTACCAATTTCTCTAGATTAGCATTTAGATTGCCTATTTTCAAAACAGACTGCCTATTTTACCAATTTCTCTTTCATAAGTGAAAGAGTTCTCTCCACAGAGCTAGTTTTTCCATTTTCTGTTAACAAGATCAGCACATCAAGACACTGACAGATTCCAGCTGGTTTTTCAGAACCAATTTAAATTTTGGAGTTTCAATTTAGTTTAAAAAAAGGAACTGCAAGTATTTTTGTTAGTCAGTCTCATGGCATGTAGACACAGGTTTTGTTCACATGTCTAAGTGAAATCCACTTACTTTTTCCCACAGCTGCTTCTCCTCTAGCTGCATCAGCATGTCCAGGATGTATGTCATGTGGGCTGGGCCACTGAGGTCTAGGATTTCCTCATTTATTGCCACATCATCAGGCCACTCAGCTAACAGGGATGCCAGCACATGCCTGGCATACAGAACTGCAATTGCCTCATTCACACGATACAGGTAGTCCCTCACAGCCTTTTTACTCCTGGAGTCCAGCTCCTTGTGCAGGAGAATGGAACTCTTGGTGCGTCGCTGCTTGGCATAGCTGAGCTGCAGGTCACTCTCTGTGTTGGTGATGAGTTTCTGGGCAACAGGATTGGTTTCTTCTGTTGCTTTATCACAGAGTGCAGGCTTCGACTGCAAGAGGAGAAATGCAAGTTTGAAAAGAGGCTGTCAATAATTTACTGCCTTATGTTTGGGTATCTGACCAGTCAAACTGCAAGCTGAATTTACAGATGAAATTTGCCAAAAAAACCACAAAAGTGGGATCTCTCACACAGCTACAGGGACATATTTCCTGAGAAACACTGTTTTTGTCAGCAGACCTCACTATACACTGATGCATCTGTGGAAACAGCAGTTAGAATTCTAACCAGAAGGGTTAACTGAAGCTGACCTATGGAGGTAAAGCTACCAAGTGCCATGAAATGAAGCAAGCTGGGAGGGACTTCTGGAGATCCCTTGGTCCAAATTTGACTTAAGGCTAAGATAACTTCAAAATCAGGGTTTTGTCCAGTTAAGTCTGGACAATTTCCAGGGGTGCATATTTCACAGCCTCTGTATAAGCTGTTGAAGGGCCTATTTTTTTTCTTATAATTATGTGAAACTACTTCAGGAAGCTCCTTCCCCTTTGCTATGCAACTGATAAACAGCTAAGCTGGTGACACCACACGGCCAGGAATGAGCCCCCAAAATAAAGCAGAGCTGTGGGACCCTGCTATTGAATGCAAAACCTAAAACTTGCAAGTGTAGTGTCTACTTTACAAGATAAATTCATTGCTTCCTTGTTCTGCTGAACTTACTGTAACATAACAATTATATGCTAAAACAGTAGCATGGCATAAGCTTACAGCAATGAGATACAATCTCTCTTGTGTAAGGGGAGGAAATTACAGCCTGCAATCACAATTTGCTCTCCTGACCTGAGAATCAAGTTCTTTCTCTTCCTTGAGGAAGGAATAACAAGGAAGAAATGCTTGCTTCTTGTACCTGCTCACTCATTTTGATATAAAACATTGATAACAGATTATTCCAGATGTTTAAAAAAGATTTCTCAGGTTTGAAGTTACTAAACAGAAGCTCCTCAATGCCAAAATTCATTATTTCCCAACTGCTCCTGTTTGTAGAGATGTCCATACCAAACAGGGTAAGATGATCATATCTGTATCCACTGCCTTGGAACTCTGCTCCTCCAGCCTCAAGCGTTTGCTGGGCTGCCACTTCTGAGCCAGCGTCCGGATCCTCTCATCCGTTGTGATTACATCCCCATCAAACCTTAACAGAGGCAAAAGAAAATCAAAAATACACAAATGTGTTTCCAAAGTAATGCAAACTCAATTAGAGCAATTAAATGCAAATTAAATCTTCCCACCTTCCGTTTTGGAAAGATTAAACTCTACCTGTTTTTATCACATTAACTGCTCCCCTGTTCTAACAAGCCAAAGGATTTAAATGTTACAAAATCACTCATTTCTGTGAGAACATGGTGTCTCTGTGAGATGCTTTGAGTACCAGAAGCCACATGTGAGCTCCTGACTCTTCCTCAGTTCACAGAATTCAGAGCCATAGTACATCTTCATATGGGAGCTACCACATAGAAAAGAGCATGTGATGTGTTTCAGAAGATGGTGACTTGCTTCCATAAATACAGCTTAGCAGGAGTTTATTTCCTTACTTTTTCACACATGAAAACCAAATCTTATCCTTGGAAGAATTCCTATTCAGCACCGAGAGGATTTTAGATTTTCACCCACCACTGTTCCCCTGCTGGACCCAGACTTTCACATACCTCTTCTGAACTTCCAGGAAAAAAGAATCCGTTCTTTTCATCTGCAACTCATACATGGCTCGAAGAATATGGAGAGGTGCATTAAGTGCATCGTGAGTCATCTGAGCAAGGAGCAAAAAGAAATGAAAAAAAAAACCAAAACCACATTAGAAGGGGAAAAGAAAGATGAGTTTCTTTAAGGATGACCTAGGCATTACTCTCCACTTTGTAGGTAGAGAATTAATGAACTTAATATCTGGATTAGTAATAATGAGAAGCAATTTAGCAAAACACTGTATAATGATTTTGTAGCGGTCATTGGTGTAGTTCTATTTTATTTTGTTTAAAGAACAATGCATTGAAATCATAGACCCATACTCTGTAAATCTAGAAGAAAAACAACCATATGAACTACCAAATGTTTTATGCAACTAGCAAATACTCATTTACCCAAAAGGAAGTAAACTAATTTAAATACCAAGAAGCATATTTTGGTGGCTTCATCCAGGCCCTCCAGAGGATCAAGTTTATTTTGCTCTAAATCAACAGGACCAACAACAGGCTGCTCCACATCTTGATCTTGTTCCCTGTCTTCCAGCTCAGTATCCTCCTGTTCAGCCAGGGAGCTGATATCTTGCTTTGAGGAATACAGCATTATTGACAAAATCTACACAGAAAAAAGGTAGCATATGGTGTGACAGCTGTAGGTATTATTAGTTTATTTGCAATCAGCATTTTAGAAGAACATTATCAGACCTGGCCAGTGCTTAACACATGCTATTTTACAAAGAAGCGACACCTAAAAAAAGAAAAAAACAACCCCCAAAACACAAAACAAAACCATTTCCCACTTCACTAATGAGTTACACCTTCCATGCTGCTGCAAAGACAACTTCAGTGATTAGCTGAAAGTGCAGAGAAAGTTGAGAAAATAATTATTTAACCATTTCAGTACATCAAAGATTTGAAGATTCCAAGACAAAAACAGAGCAAAGGTGACTATCACCAAAATGCCAGTAATGCCCCTACACACCCTTCTCCTTTGAAAATAGCCCTTTGGCTTCAGCATAGTCCTAAATATGAATTAACACAACTCCTGCCTAAGATAAAACATAACTAACAGTTGAACCACACTTATCTTTCAGCAATTAACAACTACTGTGAAAGAGTATGCCCACATGTGCATTGATCTCCCCACCTGCACTGCAGCAAAACCTTGTGCAAATCATGCTTTTCTTTGAGATTTTCTAAACTGAAAAATGGAATCTTCAAGAACAGTCTAAATAAAATCCATAAAACAATCTGAGTAGGTGAGTAATGTCTCATCCTGCAAATTTTTTTCCAAATAAGATCAGATTAGTGAAAAATAGCTCCTGCTTTAAAGAATTTAGACTATTATCTACATGATTATGATGGGCAGAAGGAAACAGATTCAGGGATACAGTTAAGTGAACATTTTTTTACAGACTAATTAGAGATAATCTCGAGTCTTTCTCCCCAGGAGGGCAGTGCACTGCCATAACCTTTCAGGCCACTGAGTGAAGCCTGACTTTTTACAAAATGTCACTTTTCTTACCTCCAAGTCTCGGAGAAGCCAAGTCTTACTGAAGCCAGTTCCTTTGCTACACTTCTTCACTAGAAGCTTGAGTAAACCAGACTGAAGAAAGGCAGCTTGGATCTCCTTAAAACCATGAATCTGCACACATAGACACACACACAAATAAAGGAAAAATGCATCACAGTGCTTGCAAGGCCTTGCCACACAGCCTCAGGTGAATTTCCTGCCCAGATGAACTACACTGGCAATGTTTTTCTTTCATTTCCCTAAAATAAAAATCCCCACTTCAAATCCCTTAAGGGTATCATTTATGACATGCAGAGAGTAGTAACTGAGTATCTGTTTTGATCTGACAGTCCAAAAAATTAATTTCCTCTTCAAATACTTCAGGAGTGAGAAAAAAATGGAGCTTTACTCCATTCATATCTCTATGAATTTCTTCCTGCACTCTCCTGAATGGCTGGCCCCACAGAGAAGAAGCAAAACAACTTCCAGCTCAGACTCACAAAAGCTATTTAAAGCCCAGCAACATTTTCAACCCCCTATGGACTGGGCATAAAGGGATCCAGCTGTGAGAGAAATGCCCTGGTGGTAATTCCCCAGTGCGCTCAGTCAATATCCAAGTTCCTGTAGCACAGGGCAGAACATCAGTTTTTATTTCTCTATCATATTCTATGTGCCAGGTACCTTCAGAGTTCTGTAAAGCCCCTTTAGAGCGAGTGACAAGACCCAAGTTGTTTCCACTGCCTCAGCATAGCTGCTGTCCATGCTGGTCTGCAGGAGGTGGGTGGAGATGAGGACAAAGTGCTGCAGGTACTGTCTCAGCTGGGTCTGGGAATCGCTGCCCTCTTGCCCACATTTCTGAATCAATTGATAGTCTTTCACTACAAGAGAGAAAAAACACAATTCACTTGGTTCACTTTAAAATGTTGTGGAGTCATCTCTTAGATATGAGTAGGTTGAGACATGAGACATCCTTACATCAATAATGTTCCAATAAAGGTCTTATACAAAAATTATCTCAGATTCCCTGAACAGTCAAGAAAGTATTTCATTTTTCAGTACAAGTTAAAAATTCCCAGGTCACTTCTGGCAACAGCACATATTTGCACATTAGCAGTCCAGCATGCAAAGCAGCACATGTTGTATTTTACAATTAAAATGGGGAAAATTCTGACCTGCAATTGATATGATGAAATAAATATTGCTGAGCTTACTGTTTAAAATGTCAACAGTTAAAGAAAAAGAAAATCTTTTATATTCAAATCTTCCTTCAATATCAAAAAGCATTTTAGTCTGTTGATTTTTCCTAATGTCTTTTACACAACTTCAGTTGACTACTTCAGTAGTCAAATCTCACCACAACCTTTGCTTTATTAACTTCACAATATTAGGTCATAAAAAACAAAAAGCCCTTGCTCCTAAAAATCCAGCTGATTTATTATATATTAAATGTTTCACTTGGTCTTAAATTTTAGGGCTATACAAATTGTTTTTAAATTAGCAATTGTTTTAAAACATTAATCACAAGTTTGTAAAGGATAAGACACAAGCAGCACACAAATTTTGAAACAGAAACAACTGCTTCATCAAAAGCCTGTTTCTGAGATTTCTCAATTAATAGAATGGTCTCAATAGTTTTCTAATCATTTTCTGAATAAAGATAATTGAAATAATTACTGCAAAAGCTTCACACTTTGGCAGTGACCTGCAAGCAGAATTTGGTAACCTATGAGCAGAAAGTCAGGCAACTTACTAATAATGGAATTCAGACTCTGCAGACCTGCACAGAGTGGTCTAGTTAACGTTTGCTTTTGGGTATCCATAAGAAACTGTAAGGAAATACTCTGTGATTCTCTGATAAAACAAAAATGTCACAGAACCTGTTTTTCTCTTTCGGGTTTTGATGTCTACAACCACTGCCCTGTTTTTCTCAGTGAAGTGCTTCAGGATGATCACGTTATGAGGCTCGTTAGCATTGTCCATGTACACAGAACGAGTGCCCATACACAGCACCTGAAACGGCAGCAGAACTTCAGTTAGGATTTGGAATACTTATGTACAAATACACAGCCGTGTCTTATATTGGTTGTATTTGCTTATTCTTGGTATTGTATTTTTTAGCTGAACCATTGCTTGCTGCCAGGTATTTGCTGATCTTTAGGAAATGGCAGTTTGAGTCTATAAAAGAAATGTCTGCAACAACCAACTTAATGTTACATAGGCAACATATCAGTTATGAACATCAAGATGGAGAATGGATTGTTTTGCTTGTACAAAAGTCCTTTTTGATACTCAAACAAACAAAGCTGGTTTGCTTGTAGCAGTTATAAAGAAATGCCAGGCAAAACCAGCTCATTATTCTTCATTAGACCAACGTTAACTGTGCACAAGTGGAAAGATGCAAACTCTGACACACACCAGGTTTTGAGAATTTATAAAGGATGTCCACAATTGATGGAATCCGTAACATTTGGAAAGAGACGCCTAAAATCTTTAACCAATTTCGTTTCCTTTAAGACCGACAGGCCACTTACCTCAGGAAAGCCAACCAGCACCAACAAAGTGAAGATGTTGGTGTGCTTTAGCTGGAAGGGCAGCTGCTTAATGCAGTGGTCAGTGAAAGCAGCGATGACATCGTGCCACTGCGCAGAGGCGTTCAGAGAGCGAAGGATGTCTGCCATGGAGCTCGCCCAGTCCAGACCTACACGGCTGCAAAGCAAGAGCAGGCTGCATTAGGAGGGCTGACTGCAGACTTACCTGAAGCTATTTTTTCTCAAGACAGCATAGCACTGGTAATCTCTCACAACTGCAGCTTTCAAATCATTACAGAACTGTTTTTCTAAATACTTGAAGCTTTCATGCCAGCTTCAAGACACATGAATTCTGCTGGTTTCCATAAATACTATTCTGTTTTCTGAGAGCATTTACAGTCCCAAATCAAAGTGTGCCTGAACATTGCCACTGTTAATTCTGAATTTTAGTTTAGAATTCAGAAGTTTCTGTTTCCATGTCAGCAAGAGGTTTATTTCCCATGTATGTGACTACTTGCTTACTCCGTGGATCACACAACCTACAGGGACTGGTCTCCTCACACTAAAGTTAGTTTTTGAGAAAATCCTTTCCCTCAGCTTATGATCTGGATACTCTGCCTTTAAATTTCATATTATTTTCTATTTGTTTATGAACCCTCCCTGTAAAACACAGTTACAATAAAAAGTAAGTCACATTTAACAGGCATGACATTAATCTCAGAATGCTTGAGTGCTTTCTCAGGATCTTCAAAATCTGTCCCTCCCTGCTGTTTCCAGTGCTATTTTACTATAAAAAACCTTTCTCTCAAATACTCTCACATAGAAGGGCCAGATCCAGAACTCAGCACTGGTGATAGTTACATGACACACCCTCCTCCTTTCCCAAGTTAGACAAAAGATTTGTAACAATGTGGCAGAATTAATGTCACACAAAAAATGAAGAACTGTATTTTTGGTTTTCCTCGTAGTTTCCAAACCTCACTTCTGCCTCCATGACATGCTCTGTAGGTAAGCACAGGAAATCAGGCCACTCTTCAGCAGCCAGCCTTCTCCTGGAAGGAAATTAAGATTCCCACTGCAACAAGGGCTGCAGATGCTAAGCCCCTCCCATGACCAGGGTACAGGTTTAATTACCTTTCTATTAAAAAGCCTCTATGCACGAGGCACACACGAAAGAAAATAACTATTCAGCAGAGATTAACTGTTTGGGTTAAGGTAAGAAGCACCTGTCTAAACACACAGCTCCCAGACTGAACAGAAGATGAGTTGTCTTCCATCCTTCTGGCACTGTAGACCCATCTCCTGGTACAAACAAATTATGTTTGGCTGAAAGGATTTTAGTCACAGCAGCATCCACTTCTGCAGGCATAAGCCTGAGGATTAACTGGCCCAGGAGTCCCAAGGTTAAATGGTAAGTTTCATTCAGGTGGCCAGCATTTGAGATTACAACATGAAACATCAGTGGAAGTATTTGTTCCAGGTTGATCAGAGACATTGTGGAGCCCTGTGGAGAGAGAAAAATTTCAGTGAGGCAGGGAAAGAAAACAAGATTTTTAGTTAAAGTCAGCACATGCAAATGGTTCTGTCCTAAAGGTCTTTCAAAAATGAGACAAAAGGAATGAGAAACTACGTTCCTACTTTGGTTACTGGCCTGTTAGTGTGACCTGACATGTGAAGCTAAACTGAAGAGTTAAACTCTGCTGAACAGTTAAGATACTACTTCACAGATACAAAAATTCCCTTCCCTCTCCCCCCACCCAGGAACGAGCCCTTACATTCCTTAGCAATGTCAATGTCCGATGACATTCTAATTCACATTTCATAACATGTAAGCAACAAGGGCCCATATCCCACATTTAATTCCAATGAATTTTATTAATGTTATTTGTGCACCTAGAAAACTACCCAGGACAGAAGAAAAAAGAACTAACTGATTTGAAAGGTGGTAACATAGCTGCCAGCAATCCCAGAATCCTCTTCTGAGAGCATTCAGCAAAAACTTGTTCCTGGCTAGGTATTAAAACCTTCTCTGTTGGCTTTTGGGCTGAATCCTCTGAGAGGGAGTCACCTGCTTCTAAATAAAAACAAAAGAAGAAAATCCCCTAAGTGACATTAAAAACAAAAGAAATAAGTGACAGAATAATTTTTATAATCCAAATCTAAAAAGAAATAGAAATTATAAAAAAAAATTACAATTTGAAAATAAAATCTTTATAAAAGTCTATGGAAGGCAGAAGGTAAAGAAATTTATACCATCTAGTAAAAACATATAAAGGACAGTGCTACAGACAGATCCAGTTAACTATCATGATTCTTACAATCCCAGTCTTTAACAGGATAATACACTTAATTTGTGGTTCCAAGTGCATCAGAACACACAAGTGTTGTGTTAGCCCAACAGGAACTATAATCTCTATAGATGGATAAATATTTGTGGAAATCTACTCCCATTTCCAGACTCCTTTAAACTGACTGCAAGGCAGTTGTTCAAAGCAATGTCTGGCAGTTTTTCACAAAGCAGACATAGACATCTGAAAAGATGCAAAACTGGATTAGGAATAAAAAGGACAGCTGTTTGTTTGCAGATGAATGGATATTTCTGTGACAGAGAAAATGAGAAATATTTTTTTACCTGCTGGAGGAACATTCCTTTCCACAGACAAGTCTGACTCTTGTCTCACAACAGCTTTCTTTGCAGAGACAGTTTTGATTTCAATTTCTTGTTTTCCTACTTTACCTTCTGCAGGAGACTGGATTTCCTTGTGACTATCTCCTTTCCCCTAAAAATAAAACGAAAGATTAAAAGAAAATTTAATACCTGCAGGAACAAGCATGGAAAGAAGTCAAGTCATCTGCACTTGACAAGCCTTTTTCTTTGAGTATCAAAACCTTTTACTGAAGAATTTCTTGATGTATTCGTGTCTTAAGCTTCCATACAATTAAACTATGTTTTTTTATTTTGCTCATATCTCTCTGCAAAAAATTATTACACTATAATAGTTTTAAAGACTGTACAGAAGTGTAGGAAACTCATTCTCCTACTTAACAGTGCTAACAACCAAGGGAAATGACAGCCCTTTCACAAAGAACAAGACATGCCCCTCTCCTCCAACACTTTCGCGAATCAGTTCAGAACAAGAAGTTGTTGATCAGCCAGATCTAATGAAAAAAATAACTGTCCCCTTGCCCCTCAACTTTTACTGTAAATGAAATCATTAGTATCCCTTATTGCAGGCCCACATTCAGAACAGGCTGTTTAAGCATCTGAAGATGCTTAATATCAGATCCCATATCTGATCTCAGGGGTTTTGGAAATAACAGGTACTTACACTACGATGCACCAAAGAGCCTGTGCTGGGTTTCTCATCTCTTCCCTTCCCTGCTTTATCACCAGGATGACTTTTTGGAGCACTGTCTGTGGCAGGACTGCCTGAAACAGTATCATTCTCTGAGAAAGACTCATCTTCTGGTAACATGCAGAGGAGAGCTAAATTTTTCAGTCCTAGGAGCATGAAAGTTATAAAAGTTATTTAGCTGTTGAGTGGTAAGACAGATGAAAAGCAGAAATTAAACACTTGAAAAGAGAACTGCAAACTTCTCACACACTTCTTTTGAACATTAACTGCATCAAAAACATGTTTTCCATCAAGCTCATATAATTATGTAGTTCCATTAAATAGTAGTGATGGACAGGTGGTGACATCTTCCACCTCAACGATGCCATTGAGGTAGAGGTCTTAATTTAAGAAATGAGTAGAGTGTAAATTATGAATAGCAAAAGAAATTTGTTTTTATTTTTCAATCTTCTGACCACTTGCACAATAGAACTGGATACTGTAAACAGATTAATTAACGAGTACGTGTAAGTATTTGGGGGTGGTGGTATTTCAGCTGTATTAGAGCTGCTCACAAAAACTACCAGCAAACTTACTTGAATTTTAGTCTAGAATTTTTGATATATTCACCATAGGTCCCTATTGTATCACCCTATTTTCTGTAGTAGGTTTTTGTTCACAGAAACCTCCATTTCCAGACAAATGAACACCACTGCCAGAAATTTACAGCACAAAAATGGTTAAAAATCTCTTCCCAAGAGATGCAGAACAAAAAACTTTTCCCACCAAGTTATTTGCTGTCCTTCAGCTGTCAGTGATACATTACTAACAGAACATAAGCTGTATTGACCGATCCCTTTACACCAGCTAAGATGGAAAAAAAAACAACCACAGACTTGCCACGTTGTCTCCAATGTTTATGTAAGCATAAAATTAATTTTCTCAAGCACTCGATTTTCCATGTTCCGATGACCCTGAACGACACTTTTCTACATTTGCTTTCTATATAAACAGTTATTCTCAGTGAAGTACACAGTAGCTTCCCCTTTCCTTTGGAAACTTTAAAGTGAGTAACCACAGACATTTCTGACACTTGTAGAAAGCATTGTTCAGAGCAGGAGGAGCTGACTCACCTTTTCCATGCTGTGCTTTCATCAGGCAGTCCCCAATGAGCTGAATGCACTGATGCTGCAGAACTCTGGCATGACTGAGGACCTGGGTATCCAGTTTCTCTCCTTCTACTTCCTCCCCATTTGCCAGATCTGCACTGTAGAGAGTCAAGGCAGCAAACAGCAGCCAGGAATAATTGTGGACATAGGGCTGGATGAGGCGCTGCCGGTCACTGATTCGGATGGTCACCATGGGATACACTGTGATGCTGTGGGTGGGCAAGTGGCTGGAAGGAGAAAGGACATCATTCAGGAATGCAGTTGGTGTTTTGCTAACCAACATATAGTCAGTCAGTCAACACAAAACACCTTCACAGGAAACCACTTAAAACCCAACACATTCCAGAGGTTCACACTGTGGACCTGGTTTTTATGTCCTCTGGTGTCAAGCACTGAAATTGTTTTCCACAACAGTGATCATCTCTTCTATCCTGTCATACAGGACTGGTAACTCCTTCTGCAGCTTTCCTAGCTACATCCAGAAAACAATTGCTACCAAGTGACTTCAGAGGTTGAGGCAGGTTTCCAGACATTTTTGCTCAACTGGTCCTATCTTTGTTTCCCCAAAGGACACCAAAGAGATGTTCTGATGTCAGACACCGCTTTATAGGAAGCACTATGAGAATGACTGATTGTATTTAGCTACTAAATACTGTCTTTCTGCCACGTGAGGGAAAGCAAATCACATTTTTAATACCTGTCGGAATATTTCTTTGCATGATAGCATCCATAGCAAAGGTCAAAGTCGTCACACACATTGCAGTTCATTCTCCGACCTATGATAACTCCTTGGCAGTGATCACAAGCATATTCCATGTTCACCATTTCATGGTCATCCTCATGTCCTTCAGGTTTAACTCCACCTGTAAAGAAAGATTTCCCTGTAAAATCTTTTTGAGAAAGGACCTTTCCTAATTTTAAGTTCACATACATATTAGGGAAAGAAAAGTTAAACATTTCCAAAGAACCCAGAAGAAAAGTGTTTATTTTGTGTATAATTTACAAGATACTATTTTGGCTTCAAATACAGGGTTCTGAGGGGTTATTTAATGGTTCTTACCAAGGAAACAAGTTTTGCACAGATCCATGTCATTGCACTGCAGACAGCGGTAGCGATGCCACGGTGCAATTTCATCACAGCCATCACAGGATATGTCCACGTTTAACAGGTCACAGTAACGAGCAACAAACATGTGCATCTACAGCAATAAATCAACACAATTTACTTGAGTGTTATTTTCTGACTTTGAGAAAGCTTTAGACAGAAAGCAGAACATTTCCCCTGCCAAAAATGAATGGGGATCTTTTAATCCTTTTAGACTCTTGAAAGTCTACAGAGATCCAACTCATAAAAATTCATTATAAACCAGATTCCTTCCTCCCCTTTAGGCTTTTAAAGGTCTCTTATTTAGCCCTTCTGCAGATAAATATACAAAACATGAGGTCACCTTTCTCTGCTTCTCTGGGTCAGCTTGAGCTATCTTTTCATACCAGGTCTCAAACATTACATCCTGACATTCATCCATCCATTCACAGTTTTGCTTGTAGTCTGCAATTTCATCTTCTTCACTCCACTGACTAAAAGAAAAGCAAGCTTAAAATTAAGTTTGAATGCAATCAGGCTTCCCTTTAATAAAGCTTTACTTTTTAATGAAGAACAAAGTACTATAACATGCTAATAAAAACAGAATTGTGAGAGATCCCATTCACTTGGTTAATAAATGACCATACAGACACCTGCTCCCTGCCTCTGTGACATGTTCTTAAATACATATGGGGACCATAATGCAAAAATCAGGAAATTCTACTCTTATAAAACAGCTTTTGGAATGCTCACAGATCAGATCAGATGTTTTAAATTTTTTTGGCCTTCACATTTGCTCATGTGCAAGTACAACTACTATAAAATTGCCTCATGAAGGTGTTAAAAACATTTAACATTCATCAAGGCAAGAAACAGCATTATCTACCTCCTGCTACATGCTAAACAAGCAAAGTGTTCCAGTACTAATCAGGTTAAAGATAAAATTTTAATAGTTTTTGCACCAGCAAAAAAAATTGAAATACTTCAGGTTAAGCTATTGGATACTGGCCAAAATTATGCCATACTTGTTAATAGTACTCTTAGTGCTTGTTCCAGCATGAAGTTCAGGAGCCTTTCTGGGTAAAATGGAATCAGTATTTAGTAATATGTGAAAGCTGCATTCTTCCCGACTCACCAAATGACACTGTCATGGATACTGATGTTCTCCTGTGATGTTGTCATGAGGAGATGTGGCAGCTGGATCTCAACAAAGAAGGAAAGATCACTGGGTTCCCAGCTCATATCCAAGAGGTGGAGGAGAGCTGTCTGCACACAGGATAAGGCAGGAAGCAACGACCTAAATAAAAACAAAAGACATTAAAACATGACAGCTCTAAAGCTGACCTAAAGTTGACAGACCTAGAGCTGAAACTGTGTGTGGGGAGGAAGGGCAGAAAAACCACTACACACTGATTTCAGGCTTTACTATGCATTAAAGTAATACTGTGGCAGGAACTCAGGTTTACCAGTGTATTCAACTTACACAATTTAGCAAGTACAGACTATGGAATTCGAAATAAAGATGTTTTTCCTTCTGGATTCAGTTAGGATCAAGCTAATGCTGTTGCCTGAGCATTAGCAAGAGGGTTTGTCTCTTCTCTGCAGTACAGCATTTTCTTGGTATTTGCAGGAATTTATTCTCTTTGAAACCTTTTTGACATTTTCACTTGAAACTGAATAAAGGACTTGAGAGTTATTGTCAGAGAGACTGACATTAGAGCCATAAAATTCTCATTTCTCTAGGACATCTGGCTATAAATCCTCCAAATTCTAACCAGAATGTTGCTAAAACACGAATTTTAACATTAAAGCATGGCTGCAGAATTGCCATGTGGCATTACTCTTGCCCAAGCACTCACTGACAAATTTGCTATTTCTAGCATTTTACTAAGCTTCAGAGACACAATGCAGAATTGTAACTACAAAATGCAGTAAGCCAAGTTTTGAACACTAATAAATTTATTGTGCTTTCCTTTATTCCTTTAGTAATAAAAAACTAACTTGGCTTTTTTGATCACAAGATCAAGGCTCCTTATTTAGTTCTGTAAATAATGGAAAGTATAGTCAAAATTAAGGCAGGCTTTAAATGACACATAACAAATGACAAGGGAGGAGGAGTGGAGTAATGCAAAAAAAAAAAAAATCACATAAATAAAGCAAGCAATGTACTGTACCTGTCATTAATTGTACTAAATCCCTTCACAGAAGTTACCAGGAACAAAACAAGCTGATAATAGGACTCTCGAATCTCTTTGTGTAGCTCAGCACCACAGCCTTCCAAGTTTCCAAAGTAGCTGCAAATTAAAGAGTCAGTTTAGTAGCCTAGAATTCACTGTGATATTTTAGGCAGCATCATTTGTGCAAATTTTACAAACAGGCCCTTTTTAACCCCTCCCCAAAAGTGGGAAAGATGTTAGTTTTATTTAAAAATGCAGCCTAGAAGTTTCAAACAAAAACAAAAGAATCCTGTACCAGGAATCAGAAGTGAAGAAACAAAACAGGCAAAGTGAATATTCTCATGGCACTAAGAAGAGAACATTCTGTTAAATTAAAAAGTTGCTTTGCAAAAGTCAAATCAAGATCCTAAAGGGAATCAGTTCGTTGCAAGATGACCACAAAAGCTCCTGACAAGTGAAAAGCCAAGTGACAGAGTTCTGACAGCACTGGCCACACACAACATAGAAATCAGACCTAAACATGTTCATAGCATGAACAGCTGTGCAACTAAGTCCCACTTGAAAATAACTATTAATTTTGGGGGGTTTTTTTAAATGAAGTACACAAAATATGCCTACTAGCCTGAAAACTAAACCTCAAGGCATATTTTTATTATCCACATGGATTAAAAAGCAGAACTTTCTACTCTTGTCAATACTCTTGTGCCTGGAGGAACACAAGAACTAAGACAGTAAATCACGTGGCTGATATTTGCCGAAATAATTACTTACTTTGTAAAATCTTTCTGACAGGCTAGAAGTTCTAGGAGAAAAAGTACACAGGGTGGGTGAAAGCAGTGTGGCTGCCCAAGAGAGTCGAGACACTGGCGGATGGTCTTGAGCACTTCCATAATACTCTGCCCTTGGGATTTTCTCAAAGCAAGAACCTTTAAAACACTGAGAGCAAAAAATATAAGTGAAAACTTCAAAACACTGTGCTTAAAACAACCAAATAAATGACAATTCAAGAAGTGCTTGACTAATTACACAATTGCTTTGTATCTGAATTTCCAACTGTATTTTCAGTGTATTAGTCGGAGTGAGTGATAAAGCATTGAACAGAATCCAGCTCTTACTGCACCACTCCATGTTTTAGAGCCTAAAACAGACAAGCTGAGAATTGGAAATCCCTCTTTTGATTTATGTTTTCAGAATACCAGGTAATTTAATGAGAGATGCAACTCCTCTCTACTTGGTACCAAGGATTGGCAATAGTGATACACCACATCTTTGCTGTTTGTAGATAAAAAGCAAAACACCTCTGCAAACACATCTCGGGAAGCAAGTCAATAAATTGCCAAGTGACTGTTTTTTACATTCTGTTCTATGTGATAGAAGCAAATGAAATGAAATAGTACTCTCTGAGCCCCTACATGCTTGTGAATAACTGAAGCTTGATATGTAAGTTTGACAACTGTTCATATACAAAATATTCTGCACTATTACCTTGCTGCTAAAATGTTTTATTCCACCTGAAGAGGTGTGAAGACAAGCTTCTGTACAGTATAACTGACAACATTTTCAATTTGCTTACTTTTCATGTGAAAGTGATTGATCCTTAATAAAGTCTAATATGTTCTTCAAAATAGGATATTTTTCCTTCACAGTAGGCACAGCTCTTGGCTCTTCCATTGATCTGAATGACAGCAGCCTCAGTCTTCCACGGCCGAGCTGAGACTTCCGTGTAGGAGTGGAAGGAGGTGATGACACGTCTTCTTGCTGTGAAACTGTATTTTCAACAGGCTTACTATGAAATGCAGATGCAGCTTCTGCTTGGTGGAGGTCTGGAATTTGTTTGACTTTCAGATCAGACTGTGACGTTTGACCCCCCTCTTTTGAAACAGGGTGAGTTCCTGCACTGGATGACAGCAACTGTGCTGCCTGGAAGTCCATGTCCACAGCTGATCCTCGTCTTTGGCATTTATCACTTACGTACTGCTGGGGATCATCCATGTCTTGGGTTTCCAAACTGTCTGAGGCAGACTCTTTCGTCTTTGTTCTTACGGGCAAAAAATTCAGTAACAAAAGGCTCTTCTGCATACAGAGTTTTGCTGCAGCATAAAAATTGGAAGAGTTAAAATCACGACAACAGAACAACAAACTTGCTGTCTTATACTTAGGAAGAAAGTGATTTATTTCTTCTCAGTTCAGACAGCTAGAAAATACTGGGGTTTTTTTGTTATATTGATCATGATGCTATCAGTTGCTTAAGTTCAGATTTCCAAATGCTTGATCTGAATAATCACACTGAACCATATGAAGTACAGACTAGTCAATGAGAACACATCTTGTTCTAATAACCATCAGCTGCTGTTCTAACATCAGCTAAATGTCGTAAGAAGTACCTACAAAAACAGATGAACGTAAGTTCAGAACCAGGTGACCCAAGTGAGAGGTCACTCCCTGCAGAATTTTCACACTGTTTTCTGCAAAGAATAGCAGAACACAATCCCAGATAGTTAATCCAATGTACACTAGGTTATCTCTTAAGGTATGAGAAAGTAACCCCAGTTGCTAACTTACCTTTCACAGCAAAAATAATGTCTTCAGCTTTACAAGGCAACGCTTTCCTAAGCTACCTGGAATGCTCCTACGTACAAGGCAACACTCACCGAGAGTTTCTGGGTTCACCTCACTTGCTTCTGTGTTCTGCTTCTCCTCAGCATCATTTCCCCTCCCCATCAGGGATTTCTGCTTCATTTCCAACTGTAGACAGGACGTTAATATAGTTAAAATATGATTCTCTCTGTGTATCTATACAGCAAGGCAGGATGAAGACTGTAATGATTGAAAGGACTTTAATCTCAGGAATAGATGACAGTAGTTACTATTCCCAACCTCAGAGCAAACCACCCAGGAGCCTAAAAGAGCAGCACCTGAACTGTCAGAGCAGTAACAGCCTCACCCTGAGCTGCTTGAGCTTTGTAGGATGAGACCATTCCCTGTCTCATGACTTGATGTGCATCAGTCGTCCAAGGAAAAGGCTTCTCCTTTACCCTCAGCACTCAGGAAAATATATACATCTAGTTGTGAGAGAAATTTCTCCAAAAACATGTCACCTCACTAGCGAGCTCTGTCAGATGCAAACATCACCTGTCATGCAATGGGTAAAGGCAATTACTCATCTTAACATGCATCTGCACCCATTGTAACTCTAGGAGATCAACTTGCCAGGAATTCTTAGGCAGAAAAGAGGAGGGAGAAAGTCACAAGACAATAGAATGATGTTTAAGACACACTTCTTTCTATGATATACCTCAAAAGAACTTCAACTGCAATGTAAGAACCTTTCTAATTTACAACATACATTCTTGCTAAAATATTACACAAATTTAATTGATTTTCAGTCAAATTTAGTCCTAACTACTCATGATGACACATCTGGGGCAGAGGGAAGGAGGGGAGTGTAAGGATGCATTTAAACATTAAAGTTTCAAAGTAAACCTATGTTCTTTCTAAGTGAAAAGAGTTGATGTAGAATAACCGAAGGAAATATTGTTCCACCTTACTCCTTAACATTGCATTGTGAAGTACTAAAGTAAATGACATTAATAGAGATCCTCCTGAGTGTTCTTACCATCCATATTCTAATGGAATCAGCCAGGGAATATACTTGTGCAAACTCATCACTCAAAGGCACCTTGCCTCCACTGTTGACTGGAAAGGAGAGAAAGAAGAGAGTCCTGTTTATTTACAGTTCCATTTTTATTCAACTACTTAACTAAAATTATGCTGCAGCCTTCCCTTCATCTCTTAGTCAATACTTGGAATTATACCTGTAAGAAAAATAGAGAATAAACCTGCCAACTTTCATACATCCTAAATACACGAACTGCACCTTGACTGATTTATTTACAAAGTTAATTTACGAGTGTCTTTCTCATCTCTTCCCAAAACTGATGCCTGAAGCCATGGAAAATAAAATCCTCCTCTATGCATGCAATAACACTGATGCAAACTTATCAGAAAAATCAACAAATGCTCAGTATTAACTTAAAGCTCTATAGATGTATTTGTTTTCTCTACTGTTTTACACTATGGATTTCTGGAATGGACTTTCAATACCAATTTGCAAAAAATTAAAAACCTGACAAATCAGTTTCTATTCAAACTGGCCTGACAATGGAAGAAGGAAGACTGAATAAGGATGTCTTTTTCTCCATAGTCATTCTCCCTTTCTAATTGTTTTCCCGTATTCCTTTCAGCATGCCTTCTCCAAACTTCCCATAGCACAGGTAAACAGGGGTCCTGAAATGAGTCTACCCCAGCATGACCAGCAGATGAAGATACTGACAGAACAGTGGGATGGATTTCTTAAACACTCGTTAATATTTGTCCAGTTTTCAATGTCACTCAGAAAATTAGCTCAATTGTCAGACACAGACAAAATGACTAAAGGCAGTAACCACATTAGTCATCAAGTCAGTCTTTGTGACAGCCACTTTTACACATAACTTTGAGCTCTAAAAATAGCTCAATCATCCTATGAAAATGTAAAATGTTTAGTGCCAAAATTATGACAAAAAGTGAAAAGCCTAAAATGAAACCCTTCAAAACCAAGTAACATCTTATTAACCAATACTTCAAACATATCAATAAACTTAATAAAAGAATGCTGTGAGTCAAAAAGTTGTTCATTTTACCTACTGAAAAATACATAAATTGTAATACAATGGCTATTAAGGTAAAAGCAAAACATTACCTTCTATTAGAAAAAAAATAAAAAGTTAAATATTTATTTTGAGGATGGCAAGGTTGGTTTCCACAGAATGGTATTTTGGGAGATAATTTACACCAATAACAGAAGTTAATAACAGAAGTTGTTGCTGGCTTTTTAGAAAAGGTACAATGTAGAAAATGATCCAAGAACCTCTAATGACTGGAGCCACACTGTTCTGAATTGAAGCCCCAGAGGACATCATTACTCTCTTTAGGTATAGCTTTACAGAATTAGTAGCTTCTGATAGTTATTAATATTTTGCCAGTGCCCTGAAGACAAAAATATATGTTAATAAAAAATAAACACTCTAGAGAGAAAGCTTACCTAGTCTGCCTAAATGATACCTTTATACAGAACATCTTCTTTAAATTGCACCACTAAAATGATTTTTAAATGTTATAAACTCAGCTGTAAGAGAGCCTTTTACAAACTTTAAGTCTTCATTATTAAGATAGTCTAATAATATTAGAGTTACCATATTTTTGAAGCTTCTCAAATAAATCTGGAGTGAGATACACCAAAGCAGCAAATGTTGAGTTCACAGCTTGATCAACAGTAGAACCAGCAACTATATCTGTCTTTGGGGTCTGTTTTTTACATGCCTGTATAAGTCCTTTGAAAAGTTCAGATTTTTGCCCACTGAAGTCCTGGGCAGGATCTGATTTTGCAAAGTCGATAAGAAAGTTACGGCAGACGTCCTGGGGAGAGCTGCGAGCCTGCAGAGAAGGGTACAACACATGAACTTCAATATTGGTCGAGAAAAAATGTAGCAATGAGCTGCAACCCTAAGTCAACTTGCAGTTTATCCACTGCAGTTGAGCAAACTGATCAATGAGAGACATCCCTGCACAAGGTGGGGAGTGAATGAGATGATCTTCGAAGGTCCCTCCAAACCATTTTACGATTCCATGAAAATGGAAACTAACAAAGGGCACACAACAACAGTTTCTTTCCTCCTTGATATTTGAATCCAGCAACACAAATGATGAGAAGTTTAGCACAGCAGCATATGCTTAAGAGCATTCCAACTCCATAAAGCCAAATGGACCCATGTGATACACAGAGATTTCATGCCAAGGGAACACAGGCAGTGGGTAAGTACCTCTTTTTTGTCTTGATGCTTGGTACTGTTTTGCCTGGCTCCCGGGAGTGCCTCAGGACACATCTGATGCCTGAAGACAGGTTTCCACAGAGGAGAATTAAGAACTGATGTTACTTTCAAAGGAGGCAAGTCTGCTTCACTGCCTAATTCTGCAAGAAATTCAGAACGGACCCTTCAGTTACTAAATAATTTTCTTCATTTTTACAGATTAATGAAAATAATAAATGTTAAACATCCAGTAGGGAAAAAAACTGAAACACAGCAAAAAGTTAATGCAAATAGACTGAACAAGTAATTTAACAATGTCTTCTGTTTTTCTAACATGGTACAGAAAACTGATGCACCCTTTCATTAATGGCAGCATTGCTATCTTAATATGACAATGTTACAATATGGAAGGATTTTAAATTAAACATTTTCACTGTATTATAACTACAGAAATTTTCTAACTGAAAAGAGGTTAAAAGCTTTCTCTCCTACTAAAGACCTAATTTGTTATATGCAAGCATGCTCATATTAAGAAAGGAAGAAAATACTCTCAAAGACTTCCAATTAGTTCCCTGAATTCACAGGTAAATAGCTGTCTAATTTTCCAAGGTAAACATAGACCACCTGATTGGAGCAAGAATTCTTTAGCCTTATTTAATTTCTCCAAAGTGGTGGATAGATTCGGACTTAGGAAGCTAGAGAGAAGTGTTCTTGTTTTTAAATTAAAGAATAAACAAACACATATTTTTTAAATTTATTTTTTAAAATTTATTTTACTTATCTTCACAGGCCCAAATCCTAAGTGTACTTAACTACTGGAATTAACCAAACTTAATTTGTGAATTCAAATTTCATTCAATACCAAATGCTCATGTGAAACTTTTAGGATCATTTGTGTCCTAAGCTCCATAATTTTTTCAGTTTGTTGGCTCCACATTCACACTCCCAATGTGCGGTGGATGACAGCACCAGGGAACAATTTTAAAAGAAAAAAAAAAAAAAGAACATCCTACTTCATCAGTGTAATTTAGCTTAGTAGGATTGCTTCCACATGTCCACATCTTCCATGGACTCGCAACACAGCAAGTGTTCCACGTTCACGTGAGAGAAATACAAAAGGAACTTCATTTTCACGGGGGATTCTCAACACAAAGTCCTTGTCCCTCCTGTTTGCATGGATCCCAGCTGTGGGCTATGAGAGGCACTCACCTCGCAGGGATTTGAGGGCCATGCTTCGGGAAGCCAAGCGCCCCATCAGCCGGGAGACAAGCAGCTGTAAATCCAAGCCCCAAGACACGGCAACGTCTGGGAGGCCGTAAGCAGTGACGGAAAACTTGTAGCCCCACTCATTATTACTGCTGTCAGAGTGAAAGAGAAACTGCAGCCGTGGGCCAGCCTTAAAGGTCACTTTCTACAGAGCAACAAAACAGTCATTTTGCCAAATGTACATGACAGGAAAACATTTCAGGGTAATGAATTCCCTTCAGCAACTCTGGGGTTTCAGTATTATGTTCTGGCCATAACAGATCTAATTTCCCCCACCATCTCAATGAGAAACCCACAGCACTAAGCAGGTAAAATTTCTATTCAAGAGCTTAATGAGCAATTTTATGTATGATTGAGCTTTAAAAGTCAGAGCTACAAAACAGAAGAGCAGCATCCCATTTGAGGACAGAGCACAGCCTCAGGAAGGCCCACACTTATCTTATGATATAAAAGCTTGCAAGGGTAGAGCAAGTTTTACCCATGGATTTTGGCAGTTAAACATGATTATTCCTTTTAACTTTAACTGATTGTTCTTTTGGTAACAGGAGCAAAGAGGGATTCTTTACTCATTCAGTCCTTTTATTTGCAGCATTTCAGACTTTCTCCCCCATCTCTTCCCCCCACCTAAGAAACCTAATAAACACACCCATGCACAAAATCACACATTCTTTTACATAAAAGGTTTCCACAGGAATCATAAGGACTTCCTAAGACTGGATAAATAATTTGGTTCAGAATTTTAAAGGTGCTCACCTTAGGCCACTTCTCAGTGCCAACTTTTGTATCGTAACGAGTTTTTGCCCCTCTGGCATCAGTAAACTCCAGGTAATCATACCTGTGAAAATTGCAATTCATTACTTCCAAATTTACTTTTCAAGTTTTGGGGGAGAATGTTTTTGTTTCTGGATTTTCACAAGTGCTGTATCTAAGCGCACCCTGTCACTTCTTTCTGAACCACACCTTCATGTGACTGCTAAGGAATTTATTTCATGTTTCAATGCAGAAGTCCCAGCAAACACAGATCTGCTGTCCTGCAGGACTTTGGAATTGGTAGTGGGTGCCAAATCTAACATCTGGCAAATGCTTTAACTAAGCAGTAGCCTGATGTGTTACCAAAAGAAACCAAGCCAATAGAAAGAGGGCAAAATAAATACCACAAGCACAAACTGTGGTGGTCACAGCATTATTATAAAATAGATCAGGGCCAAAGGAAGCAAAATTCATATGAACAACATGTCTGTAAATTTGCCAGGAGAGGTAGCTTTCAGCACAAGGTCATTCAAAAATACACATTGTGTACTGCTCTAGACAATGAAGAAATTGAAATGGCACATGTGGAGTGCACATTGAAACATGAATTGCCCCTCTGCAAACAGACACTGGAATTCAACACAGCACAAGATTAAATTACCTCCTTTCAGTTTCACATTTTTCATCAAATTCCACCTCAAAGTAAGTTGCCCCATGACACAGGAAGACTGAGACCTCATGGCAATTATTTTCATAGTTATGAGGTGATTCCATCGTCCAGGTTCGCAATACTACAGGCTGCTCCTGCTGCCAGCTTTCCATGTCCATCTGTACAACAAAAATGCATTCTTAGATACAAAGGCAAGAAAAAAAAACAATTACCACACTAGATTTTTAAGTCTATAATTTCAAGTTGCCAGATGTGCATACAAATGGCATTTAAAAGGCTGTAGCATTGATTTACTCTGAAACTAGTTCTGAAGACATCCTTGGTAATCACAATTAGGAAGCACCTCTAAAGCAAAACCCACCCAGTCTACTGCAGGAGGAGACTCATGAGGAGACTGTCTCACCCACAAGTGACTACAAGTCTCCAGTCATGACAAAAAGAGAGTCTGGATGACTAACGCAGATTTAAACATCTACACTACAGACATACAGACTTTATTTGCATCACCACAAGCAGTGAAGCTAAAAGCGTTAAGCATATACTATTTTTAATTTGTTTTCCTCTTCACCCTCAAAATCCCCTCCTTCCTATCTACCTTCCAGGCTGCTCATTCCAGTTGCACTGTCTGATCACTTTGCCCATCCCCCATATCAGTAGATATGTTTCTATGTCTTCACTCAACATTTCATTACACATCCCACACTTTTAGAAGCTTTCCAGCTCTTTTCCAATGCTCACTATCAGAATCACCTGAGTTTTCTATGTCTTTCTTGCAATTTTGCTTTTGTTTCACTGTTTAATAGTGCCCGTGTCTTTAGTTACCTTATGAGGTTCACTACAAAGGCTTTTCAGTGGTTCTATCAAAGTGCTGAATCCCTGTAGCAGAGTACAGTATGGAATGTCTAAAGTGCAAAAATCCAACAAGAAGATGACCTAGGAGCAAACACAGGTGTCATGAAAATGCCAGAATCACAGCCATGCCACCCAGAAACAGGAAAAAATCCCACTGTTCACTTACCAGTTGACGAGTTGCCATAGCAAAGACAGAGCTACTTATTTTTTCTACTATTGTTTTGCCACTATATTGAGATAAGAGTGACTGCAAAATTGTTCTGATATTTGACAGGAACTGGCCCACATCTAAAGAGAAAAAAAAAGTCCTTAATAGATACCTTAAGGATTTGCTCCCACAACCCAGTTTATCAAACACTAGGTGTGTGGTGATGTGCACAAGGACAAATACAGCAGGAAAGGATCTGCTGCCCCCAAGGCAGCAACACTCAACACTTCAGAGAAGTTTTCTGTGATATTTCTATTGTGGAAACAAGCCGTGCTTATCAACAATATCACAGAAAAAATAAGTGATGAGTAATTTCATCAAACACCCCAAGATGGTTTCAACAACCTCCATGTATCCAATAGCCTCCATACACAGCTAAGAAATGCAGCTGAAGTAACAAGGGAGGGTAGGAATTTTTAGCTACAGCCTTGCTCCATTTTTAAATGTAAGACAGGAACACAGCAAATTTATTTATATACAGATAACATAAATATGATATAATTTTACATAAAATTACAACTTTGTTAAGTATTTGGCCCAATTAACTACTCAACACCGAGCTGCTGCACTAAAGAAAACTAACAATCCCCCCCTAAAAAACCCCAAAAAACCCCTTAGTTGTACCCAGCTTCTCAAGCAAGTTCCTTTCTTCTTGCTATCACAAACATCCAGGAAAACACATATCACCACCCAGGAGTTTACCAAAATAAGGGATGCTAAGAAATTAAAAAGTTCAAATGGAAGTCTGTAACTATTTGTTGTTTGGGGTTTTTTTCAGTATTCAGCTCCCAAAACTTACTGAAACGCTTTCTGAAGATTCTCCCAATGTAAGATTATCAGTACAACTAAAACTCCAAGTTGCTTAATATGCCTACTAATTACTTCCTAGAGATTAGAAATACTATGACATTTCTAAGTATGCCTCAGGCAACCTTTGGTGATCCCTAATTATACTGCAATTAGCAAAATCACATTTTAAAGTCCTGTATTGCACCATATTTAATTCTGTATTCAATCCCAGCACTTACAGTTTTTAAGTATTTCTACTGCAAGATCCTTGGCTGAATTATCAGTGCCTTTAAGCTGCAGATAGCACCAGGAAAGGAGGCTGCCCTGAACAGACCAGAATAAGGAAGACAAGACTGTGCCACTCTCTTGCTGTGCAACATCCAGCATCATCATTTCACACTGAAAAATAAGGAACACTTGTGAATGTAATGGAGCCTCTTCTGCTGCAGCATGACACACAGTATGCACCAAGTAAACTGGGATGGACACAATCATCCCACTCACCCCAGAAAAAGATGAAATGCAAATGACAAGCAGCATGTAACACCATGTAGCAAGTGATGGGCTTTGTTTTGATGTATCACAATTTTAAATAGGAACAGCTACATATGAGTCACTCCATGTTCTCAGCTGAGTTTTTCTGCATATGTAAATAACCCTCCTCCATTTCCACCTCCCTTAGTGACATGCTCAATCCTATCCTCTCAAAATGGAATGATTCCTTCTGTATCCCAGTGTCTCTCCATAGAGTTTTTTCAATGCTATGGAAAAACACCACATCTCACACATTTCCTACCGGAAAAATATGATTAATTTCCTATGCTAGTATTGTGAAATGTTAATGCTTAAAGGAAAACACTCAGCTGGTTGGAAAAGCTAATCCTACTGACTTGCACAGCCATGAACAGTTGTATCCAGAAGGACAGGGAAGCTGGTTCCTCAGCATCCATGGCAGGCAAGCAGCTTGTGTTTGAGTGCCTACAAAACTCATGACAAAGAAGCAGGAGCAGTGCAAAGCCAGTTACCTCTCTTGCTGCCACAAGCAGAAGGGTGTCCATGACTGATAACACTTCACTTGTGTCAAAATTTACAGAAACTCCTTTCTCTGGTAATAGTAAGAGTCCACCTGGATCTTGATCACTACAAAACAAAGGTATTCTTACTAACCAAAACCAAGAAGTTCCAAACAGTTCCCAACCAGAAATTTAGTACTTTTTGTGTCAAATCTGTAGAGATCCTACTGTATAATTACTATGAAAATCAAAAGTTTGTGTTCTGATGACTCCAGACCAACCATCAGCATTGACAAACAATCACTTAAAAAATTGGAGGACAGCCTAGGAGAAGCCTAAGAGCAATACACTGTGATTTCAGCACCAACCTTGGCCAGTGCTTTATAGAGCTATTCAGTTAATAAAAATATTGAGTAGCAGTGTGTCCTTTCTAAACAACATTAGTTGATTACTTCAGAGAATTATTGTTTAGGGGAATAACTTTTCTAAAAAGGATTAAATACAAGCTTATTAACAAATGTGGGGAATCAGACAAACATTTTCAATTTCAGGACCCCTTACCTGAAGTGGGTACACAAGGATCTGAAGGCAAGATGTACAGATTGCTTATGTTCTTGCTCTGTGATGTTTTTCTAGAAAAGGAAAAAGATTTATTTTTATGATACATTCTGTTTTCCTCCTCTGAGACAAAGAATTCTAATTTCTGTGTTTTATTATTCATTTTTGGTAAGAAAGGCAGGGTGAGTTCCTCTTTCTTTGGATAAGCTGCAGAGAGAAAAGGGGAAGGGTAAAAAGAGGCAAAGAAAAAAAAAAGGTTTTTACTTGAATGGGACAAAGTATGTATTATTTGAGAATAACAACTCAGATTTGTCCTCTTTTCTGCATAAAGAAAGCCGGTACTAAACAAACAATTTCTCATTTAATGTTTACCATCATAGTGAAGAGCTGGTGTCGCCTGGTCTGTCTATCTGGGAAAAAAACTGCTGCTCCACTGAGTAAGGTGTTCTTAACTTCCTCTTTCAGCATTTTCATTGGCATGAAGTTACTGTCCCCCATATCCACTACTGCTCATACAAAAAGGAAACAAAATTACAAGTTCTAATTAATACCCCATCTAATATGTTAGAGGCATAACTGAATTAAATGTTAGTCTACACAACTTCAAGCCCTTGCAATCCCACTAAACACACAGAAAATGAGGGGAAACTTTTCAACTTATAGCAACAAAGATTTATTTTAAGAAAGAGTATATTTATTCACCAAGTAAATGAATTCTAGGAAGATTATAACTTGACACCCAACAAGCTAATAAAATTTTCAAGATGTGACATTCTATATAAAGTGTTTTCCCTCTAACTGGCCTTGCAGGAGACTTCAAATTACACTTGAATAGAGAGCATGCCACCCTACTGTGGAAGAAATCTAACGTGTAATTCCCATTCTCTTCACTGGCTCCAGAATCTTCCCCCTGTGATCCTGTAAACCTCACAGCCTACTCATGAGCTCATTTATACTGATGTGTAGTATCAGAAATAAATGAACCCCAGTAATGCTATAGTCAAAGGGTCACATTCCCTGATGGTACAAGCAGGTGACACATTCAAAAGTTTTCTATTGCAGCTGTTTCCAGACCACGTTGTCACAAAGTCTATAAAACCATTTCTTTGGGCCAAGGAAAGTTTCTAGTGATGGACTAATTAGCACACACTGACCTGAAGGAGAAACAAAGGAACTGGAGCTGACTTGGCCTCTAGGAATGAACATCTTTTCCCAAACTTTAAAAGACAAAACAGTCAATATATATTGAATAAAAATTACCTTCACACAAATGTCTATAAAGCTCTTCTGCAGCTTCTGTGTGACCAGCTGTTTTGCTCTGAGGAGTTTCTTGAGGTTTAGACGTTTTATTATCTCCAGTAAGTACAGAGAAGCAGCTCTGGAGAAGCTGCAACAGCAGTGTTTGAGCAAAGATACATTCTTCCTTTGGGCTGTAACAAGATATGTAACAAACAGAAGCAAAAACTAGAAAAGCAGCTCTTTTGCACCAAATAAATATTGCCATGAAACTCACCATTTCAGATAGATAAAAAACACTGAGTGGAGAGACATAGCCAAAGGAAGTGTAGCTACCAGCTAAATTAATCTACAGCTCAAGCTTCTACATAACTTTATAGTTAAAAGTCCATATGGCAGCAGTAGGGAAATGTTATTTATGTAAATGATGTCGTTTAGGAAGAACAAACTGCTGTAACTAAACAAAGCATATTTTATTTATACACACACACACTGATTAGTGCTTCAGCAGACACGAAAGAAGTAACTTACTTTTGGTGCAGTTTATTGTAAAAATTCCAGAACAGCTGCAAATCAAGGCCTGTGAAATCTAAAAATGACTTGTATTTTAATCCACTCTCCTTCTGCTGAACCTTAAAAAGGCAAAGAAAATGCAGGATTGGAAAATTAACTCTATACAGAACACATTTATAAAACATAAATCCCTGAGCACTGGGCTTAAAGGAAAGCACAGCCAGCTTTCCTCTAAATTTGCAGCTAACATGAATTCCAGTTTCTTTCATGGATATTCTGGTGTCTAAATGTGACAGTTCATGCTGAAACCTTCTCCTTCACAGAGCTCTTCCCTCTTTCCAGATTTCTAGGATCCCATCCCTTTTTGCCACCACCAGAAGACTTTATAACCTCTACCTCTCCATCTAATTTGATTGAAAGTAATAAAACATCAGCAAACATACACAGAATTCTATTTTTCAGAAATAATTTTTTTTTCTCCACAACATGGTTTTTAATCTTTGTTAAAAGTACCCCAACTTTTCTTTGCCCATTCACAACTGCTGTTTGCACAGACTTATTCCTTTTAGCCTGGAAAACAGAGGCTTAAAAAACCCTAAGAAGTAAAAATACCAGGTCCTGTGCCAACTGCTGGATGAAATGAAGTGTCTTCAGGAGCAGAGTTGTGCCACAAACTGTGTCATCCTCAGTTTTCCTGCAGCGCAGGCAGCTCATGGTCCTGCAGGGCTCATCTCTCAGGGGCCGCAGATACCCCAGAACACTCAGCCCTTGGACCCCGAGCCGTTCTGCTGAGTCTTGTCTTGTGCACAAGAACTTTATCATCAAGTACTAGAAGGATATAAAAACAGCACAAGATTTGGGTTTAAAAGCTGGTACAAATTGGGCTTTTAAAAGGCATGAGTGGATGTAGGTGAGGAGACTGCAGGCGGGGTTGAGGGGGGAAGCCTTAGTCCCTTGTCTATCGCCTCCAGAGTTTTAAAATACTGAGCTTGAGATTCAGGCTGTTTGATCTCTCCCTACTTCCAGAAAGTCACAGGGATGGTTCTATGACCTCTACAGGCACCTGCAAAGTTAGTTAATTCATTATCAGTGCATTAATTCTGCACACACTGCTCCTCACTTTCACAGCTACAGTACTCTTGCAGGTTAAAGAATTATTAGCTGCATTTAAAAGAAAGCAGAGGATCAATACGTAATATTTAAAACATACTTTGATCAGTCTGTTCTCAGTGAGGTGCAGAGTGCAAAACTGAAGGAACAGCAAGTCCTGCCATCCACATGTACTCAGCTACTCTGCAGCAGCAGTGACTTAGCAAGCAGCAACAGAGTTAGAAAAAATCCCAGCCCACACAACAATGCCACCAATCTTAATTCCCACAGTGCAAATGGACTGGGGAACTACAACAGGTGATTCCAGAACCAGGATCTGAAATGCAACATTCCCTACAAACGCACTAAGCACTACAAATCAAAGCCATTTTCTGCCATTCTCGAAATGAAAGAGTCTCCATTCCCCAGAGACAGCAGCCTAACTGATGGAAATGCTTAGTAACTGTTTGCCCACTAAAACATGGATTGAAGAACTTGGCTCTGAAAGAATAAATGCCATGACTACACAGTAGTTAAATGGTCTAGATACTAGAATAAAGCAACAATCATATTAAAACCAGTAATCTGCACATTATCACATAACTTTGCATTAAATTTGATCATGAAGCACCACTTAACTTCAGCTATATAAATATATGAGCATACAGAGAAAAAGAATAAAATTCAGAGGACAAAAGTTCAATCATTCATTTAAGTAGAAGCCTATTAACTTTTTTTCTATCCAGCAGAGTTCTCCCTCACAAAACAGAACTAGGTTTATTTCAGTTGGCACAGCAAAGAGCCCCTGCCCATTGTGACTGGGCCAAGGGGTTTTTGTGGGTTCTTACTTGGGAAACTCTGCATTGCTGCATTTTGACATCAACTTCATCCCATTCTTCTTCTACTTCAAACCAGCCAATAGGATCATCATCTCCCAAATCATCACATGAACAACTGCTTCTGTGTATAAAAGAACGTAAGACACTTCGTAAAGAAAAAGTTTAGAGACATTGCAAAGCTGTTGATATTCTACCAAAATACTTAGAGCATGTTATGGCTATAAAGATGAGAAGAGAGAAAAGTTTCACATACCCAAAACACTATCACATGCAAGGTAAAAAAAAAAAAAAAAAATCAAGAAAATCTTTTTAGGCATGGTCCCTTAACTTCCCCTTACTCCTAAGCAACAGTTCTGAAAACTGATTTGATAAAACTTAATTTTAAAAATTTCTGTTATCATTGATCTGCACCCCAAGTAGGTTTGTTTTGCTATATCCCTTTTATAACAGGCCTTTAAATCAAGAAGCTGAAAACAACAGCTATATACATATTTCCTCCAACACATCAAATTGAGGCTCATTAAAATCAAACAAATAACAATTAAATGATGCACCATTTTTAAGTCACTTGGAACAATTCTCAGTAGTTCCAGCGGCATTGCAAAAAGATCAAATATAACATTCATTTTCCATGTATGCATTACAAAAAGTCCATTTATACCTGGTTTTTAAAAATTGTTTGAATTCCCTCAGCTTCCATTTGTCGTAGCTCTCAAATCTTTTGAAGTGTTCCTCGGCATGGAACTTTTCCGAGGCACCATTGTAAGCAAACACCAGCCCACACTGTGCCCCAATGGCACCTCTCCGGACCTGAAGGGGTAAACCCACAGCAATGCAGTCAGAAAAAAAAAGAAGTTATGGAAAGCAACCAAATCCTAACAATCATGGTCTCTGGAATTGCACGGGAAAATGAAACGCATTTAGAGAAATTTTGTGAAAACTTCTGTAACTCACTGAACTGAGATCATGTACAGGGTTATTTTTTACTGTATTTATCACCCTGCCAGCACCCTAACATTAACTAGAGTTCCACATATTAATTCCCATTGTAATTTTGTATTCTTTTTACATTTAAAAAAATAAACAAAACTAAAATCATGTCTCCTTATTAATATTACTACACTGTGAAACAATTCACCTGCCTCTCCATCTCCAGTTAGAATTTACTTGCCAGACGTTCATTCATGTTTAAGTCTCTTTTACATAGAAATTTGCATTATTGCTCTGGGAATTAAACGATTGCTTTGCCTTAAGTAAATAAATCAATTCAGCTGCAGAAACTTCACTGAAGTTTTGTCTTGGCCATGAGATTTAATCACAAGACCTTCCTTTGAAACCAGATAAAAGTCACACCAAATATTCAAATTACAGTGGTGTCTCTAAACAGAATTTGAAATACCTTCCTTTAATCTGAACTCACATGCTTAGTATCTTGAAACAGAGTCAAAAAGTTATTTTAAACACAAGATAAAAGATCTCACATATAAATCCACACACTTTAGAGAGAAGCCATAAACCAAAGAGTCTCTGGCTTGAGAATATATATTGCAAGATACAGATAAAATCAATATGAAACAAATGTCTTTACTACATGCTTGTGGCTCCCTGGAACAATTTAAGATCTCTTTTTCCTGAAGTTCCCTAACCTAAACTGAAGAAAAATTCTAAAATAACAGTATTTCATAATGAATTTAAATTTCACTTAATTTAAAAAATATCCCAATTCAATTCTACCACTAGGGGAAAAAAAGTAAGTCTTCTACTTCAAAAGTTCACAGGAACCACATACCTTTATTCTAATTTGTGTCACTTGAAATGAAGATTCAGTTCCAGTAGAAAGAATGATACTTGCTCTGGTTTTCCCAGTTTCAGTAAGAAAACCTAAAACAGCAGGTGGAATAGAATGAGGTTGGAATGAGTGCTAGTGCAAAGTGTTTGAAAGAGAATATTGGGATTGTGGGCTGAAGGGGGGAAACAAAACAACAACGCCTTTCCAGTGAAATACTCATTAGCAAATGTTTCCAAATAAAAGGGACAACTTAAAGGATTGTATTTTACCAGTATATACACAAGAGCTCTCCAGGCAGTGCAATATCTGCAGCAGTTTCAAGAATATTTTCTCATTAAAGTTTATTAGTAATTCCCAAATATTACTTTGGCTTGTGGCTCTATTCACCTAACTCAGTGACTAGTCCCCCAAACTATGACCCACAAAACAACAGAAGACAAGTCACAAAATAACTAAAGAATAAATTCAAATAATACACATGAACAAACAGAGGGGTAAAATAAGCATTTAGAATGTGCCTGATTTTCTGTCACAATGGCTTCCATTTACCAGTAGCACTGCACAAGACAATAAACCATTTAAAAAAAAAAGATTAGGTGGCATTTCACTTAAAAAAGAGGTCAAGAAACACAAATCTCTTTGTTTAGGTTGTATCCAGTACATAAAAGCATTGCATTAACAAAGAGAGGCTTTAAGGGAGGATTAATAGGCACGTGCAGTGAGAATTTCAATGATTTCTACAAACTCTCTCCCCAGCAATATTTGGGAAACTAACAGTGATTCATGACTTCAGCCCACAAAGTGTGCTTTAGTAGAATATTCTCTGTGACAGCTCATTGCTGACTTCCACGTAGAATATCAATAATTCTCTCCAAAATCCAATCTTTTTGTTTGGCTAGCTTGTTTTGACAACAAACTGGTTTATGAGAAATCCACAGTGTTGCAAAATTGAATTTAATACATTGTTTCAGTTTGGGTCTTTGTTTGTTAGTTTGCCTTTTTTTTTTTTTTTTTAAATTACAGATTTTCCATAGCATAAAACTATAAGGAACCAAATATATATAAGTAAATATGGAACAGCACCACAGGACTGTTAACAATCATTATGTTTGGTGGAATCGTCTAACTTAAATGATTTTATGATTCTAATATTATGGATTTAAAGTCAAGGCTCTTACCATCCCCAGTCCATGGCTCTACAAGGAGGTTTTCAGGCCCTGATTTATCTTCTTTTCCCTTTACATCACATGCTTGCAGAGTGAGTCGTAAAGGCTTTCCTAAGTAAAAAAATCAACAGGTTTACCAAATTAATTTAAAATGGTAAAATATATTTTCCAAAGTTCTTCATACAGAAAAAGAAAATGCAAAAAATTACAATACTATGAGATTTCTACCACTGTCAGACCCAAAAAAGGGGAGGGAAACTGGAATATGAGAGATGCATTAATCTAAAGTAGTTAAGAGTTTTAGATACAGACAGGACAACAAAAATCATGACAATTAATGTTCCTTCAACTGTTGCCACACTTTGGAATTCACAATCCATGAAATACCACTTGTCTTAGCTACTCTGGGGAAAATGAACTAATTTTCAAAATTTTCAGAAGTAAACACTGATAATTATAAAGTAATTCATGCGTTCTTCAGCATAAGACAAGAAGTACTGACAAAACATACTAAATGGCAAATAAAGGGTAGACTTCTTCATGAGAAATTAATGAGAATCTAAGAACTTGATACTCAAGAAAATACAGATTTATCAAACAAGTACAGCCAACACAGCAAAATCACCACCTGATGCCAGACCACGAACAGCTCTACACTCATGACATACTCAGACTATAAAAACTTAACTTGAACTCATCTTACAAAAGGGAAAAAAAAAAAAAGAACCATAAAGAGATGCTATTGACATTACATTTAAAATGCATCTTAAATTTGTACATGCCTGCAGGAGAGAGCACTCACTGAGACTCACTCACACAAACAAACGTCTTACTGGAAGAATAAAAATATTTGCTGTCATTTGCCTTTTAAGCAACACAAACACCATCATCACCATCCTGATACAGGAGCCATGATCTACAAAGTTCATGTTTTTCCTCTTGAGAAGATCCCACTTGGTTTAACTCTTTGATCACAGAAAGCTGGTCAATCACCAACTTTTTGGGCAGTTCAGCTGCTAGCTTGTGATTTCAGTAACAGTTTTTAATTTAGATTTGGATAATTCTAAATCCCAACAAGTGGAACAACTCAAAGCTGTATATTTTCTTAAGCATGTACAGTAAAGGATCCAGGATTGTTCCATTACCATATTTATAGAGCAGGTTCTGTCTGACTGCCGCCATGGAAGAGATAAGTGAGGAAGCCTTGTATGGAGTGTCCAGATGATCAGTGATGGCACAAAGGGAACTCAGCACTTTGGCAACACTCCCCCGGGCTAAGGCAAAGGCCAGGAGTGTCAGCTCCACCTCTGGAGTAGTACAACAACTGTGAGGGAAAACCATAACAGCATGAAAAAAAAATTTGGGATATTTTGTTTTTCAATAAAGACAAGCTGCCATGGAACCTCTCAGGTGCCTGCTTCTTGAAGTATTTGTATTTTTCAAGATACTTAAAATAGAGCATGTGAGTAAAGATGTCAAAGTTTGATTTACGGGCTCTTCTAAACCACTTCCCACTGCATCAACCACATAAGCTCACCTTGTTATTCTGATAAGGAAGCTATCTACTTCTTCCAAAACATTTGGTGATAAGAAGCTTGAAAAATCTGTGGAGCCTGGTGTGAGGGATAGAGGTGGCATGTGCTGCAGCGCTTTCCTAGAAAGAAATGAAACATAATGTCAGGAAACCAGGCAGAATTGGAGAAAACAGCCTTCTAAAGTGTATTAGATGTTTGAATCTTCATGCTTTGTGTGGGCAGGTCTCTGCAAATTGCTTCTGAGTGCACAAAATCTATTTAAACAGAGACTCTCTTCAAAGGGGAACAACAGTATTGCATTCTAGGCAGGGAAAGTTCAATGACTGCTGGGTAATCTTGAATCTAGTCTCTATCGCAGATTTAATGAGACAAACATATCAAGGAGTTTTGAATTAAATCTGTGACAGCATTAGAAATAGCTTAGTGTCCAAGAACTGCTTCATTTTAAATTGGTCTAGAATTGAGCAAGAGCCTATGAATAAAGGGAAAACTGATTAGAAATTCCCTCAGAAGAATTAGAGAAACTAAGAGAGACACTTGTTAGCTCAAATCAGAATTTTTCTGCATTTCCAAAGATAATGTGATAATCCTTGAAATTAGAAATTCTTAAGCAGTTTCACTGAAGTTCTTCTATCCAATACTAAAGTTATCCCACCCAGTACTAAAGTTATTCCATCCAGTCCTAAAGTTTGGGGGTTTTGCTTTATAATTCTAAACACTGAATCTAATTCCTGAAAGCATGATTTTTGTCAGGATTTCTCCATTATAATTTTTTAATGTTTTATTAGCTCAGTGTTCATTTTATATTTCTAAAAAATATCTAAACTTCACCAAAACTGAAGGACCTCAGTTTCAGCAAAGCCTGCAACTATGGGCCTGTCTAAGGTGTGAGCATGTATGAAGTTATCTAAACGTTAAAGAGATTTCACAGATGACATAAATGAAAAGATAGGCTTAGTGGACTTTAGCCTACAGGATTCATTAACCTAATGACAGCCCTGCTCTTCAGCGTGGTGACATCGTGCTAACTGAGCTGTATAAAAGCTGATGTGGGTGTGGAGAGGTTTTATTAGGATTCCAATCCTTCAAGTCATTGAGCAGAATTGTTAGGCAATCAAACAAGGAAATGTTACACAGAAAATGGTCAATCACCACAAGCAAACATTTGCATGGAGATGGTGCATATACTCAACTATATCCCCATAAAATGCATGACAAGGCATTACACAAGCAGAACTCTGCTGAAAATTAAGCTAAATTAAGCTTCAGTCCTAAGGGGAAGATGTTAATTTTATTGATTATTAATACTGGACAAGAAAAATGAATTAATTTTAGGCCGCTCAAAGTCATTACAAGTAAATGGATAGGTGAAAAATCTATTTTTCAGTGTCCATTCAGTCATGGTTTAACAACTAGATTAGCTGAAACAGCCAGGAGAATTACACTTATTCTAGTACGTGCAAATGGATAGAAGAGAAACATCAAAAATCTGAACAATGAGACAGAAAAAGATGTTTAAACACCTTAATGGAGGGAGTGGAAATCAGCTACGTACAGTAGATTGCCTACTAAAGTGTTTTTTAAAAAAAATCACGAAGTAGATAAAATCACACCCCATGTAAGTTTGGTACTTACTGAGTATTTTGTAAAATGGTGTGAACGAATGCTGGGTTTGTTTCCATGGAAGCTGTCACCAGAGAGGTCAGCAGGGACCAGTACCAGATGGCCGAGGCGTCGCACACGGAGACTCCCACCTTCTTCACTCTCTGGTACCCCACAGCCCGGAGCCCGTGGATTCTGGTGTCACATCCATCGCTAAGGCAACGCTTGATGTTTATCTGTACATCTGTCAAAACACAAAATAGAATTTTTTTCCCATTTCTTCTGCTAGATTAGAGCTAGAAGAATCCAGATATTCCAAACATTAAATTAGTGCAGGGCCTCTTAGAAAAGTAATGGCAGACATGGAACAGCACTGCCTGATATGGACAACCACACACACTGTGCACCCTCTGATCCGGAAAATTTAGCCTTTGCATAAATAGCCTGTGGATCCACTACAGATACTATGGCTAGAAACTAGGAAAAATAATAATAAAATATCCTCGAAGTAGAAAATATATTGTAGATTATTTCACCAGTACATTCCTACCTACATACATAGGAAATGTCTTGGAAGCAAGTGGTTGTGGACATAATAGGGAAAAGGAACAAAGCCTAAAAGCAAAGTTTAAAGTTACATAAAAATTTTCACACAAGTTCTTGACCATTTTGCACAGATGGCATTGTCCTGGTTACTTTTGAGAAAAAACATCCTTGCTGCCCACTTCTGTGGCAGTGAAACCTCCTCTCATGGAAAAGCATCTTTTGGAACTGAAGGGACAAAATTCCTGAAGCTGCAGAAACCATCTTAGGAAAGAGCAGCTTTTCTTGATTGATTTCAATATAGCACCCACAGAGCTACCAGACTCAAAAATAACACTATTTAAAAACATAAAGCCTGCCTTACATTGGACCAACTTCAGAGTTTCAGTACCAAAAAAAAAAAGCAGATTTTTTGCTAGGCACTCTCAGCCAATACATGCTTTCACTCCGCAAGCAAGGATATTTTAAAACTGCCCCATGTCTTCACATTGAGAGGCTAAATAAAACTGCATCTTTAGTCAATTTTCTCTTCAACCTTTAGCCCACACTACAGAGGCCACAAGAAAGGCTCGGAAGACTCTCTTACAGGCTAGAAATTAAACTAGAATTAAAACAATTTCTCTGACCCAAGGACAAGGTCCAAAGTGTCACCCCTGGTGACTGACACTTCAACACACCTCTCCATGATCTACCCAAGCTTTCACCTTCCAAAAAGCACCAAACCAGTATCCCAATGGTATCTTTATTGACTCACACATCTGACTAATGTTAGCGTTTTCCAACAGTGTTACGTAGCCAGTGATATTGCTTGGAATGTGAACATCTCGGACCTCCTGGAGACTGCTGGCATTCCTTCCCACTGCCACTGTGACTTGCTGTGGCATGTAACTCTGGTCATTAGCTGCCACTGCAATGGACAGGTGTCTCAAAACCACATCTGGTTTCATCTTTAAACTGCAAAGCAAAGAGGATAAAACAGTTCTTGCAAAAAGAAGGTAAGTCAAGCACTGTGCTTTTATTATTATGTATTATAATATTATACATTTGTATACATAATCGATATTATATTATTATTCACTTGTTTTCCACCACTACAAACACAAACAAATCCTCTGAAATTTACCTAATGCTTCACAGGTGTTCTTAAGCCCATACCATGGTGAACAAGTTAAAAAATTTTGATTTAGAAAACAGTTGCCTCTGAGAGACTGTAGAATTTTCTATTTATATTTTCAACTGAGAATTCATTCCTCAGGAATAAAAATGCAGTGTCAATAATGACCAAAATGAGATTTTTTTTTTTTTTTTGAAGCACACATTCTTAGATCCACCACTGGAAAAAACCACTACACATTTCTATTTCACTGAGCATTTCTGTTTCATGGAACTTCCTGGACAGTGGCAAAGTGGTTCTATTCAAATACCAACCACTGCATCTGTACTACACCTTGGAAAGCTTCACTACACAACAACAGCACCAGATACAGGCATTTTACAGGTGACCTTTTATTTGGTGGTCAGGCTTTTAAATTTTATGCAGAGATTAATGACTTCTGCTTTTACCTGTACTCATCTGTCACTCATTAACTGCAGTTATTTTCAATTACACCTGTATTGGGTTTGTGTGACAAGGTTTTAGCAGTGGGGGGGCTACACGGTGTGAGAAGCTCCTGGAGGCTGGACCTGTGTCCCCATGGGGAGAGCAGCCTGCACTGGAAGAGGTTTGCTGGCAGGATTTGTGATCCCATGGGGGACCCATGCTGGAGCAGCCTCTTCCTGAAGGAATGATCCCCACAGGGGCCATTCACTTAAGATCTGGACTTGACGATCCTTGTGGATCCCTTCCAGCTCAGAATATTCTGTGATTCTGTAACTGCAGCCCATGGGAAGGACCCACATTGGAGCAGTTTGAGGGGGACTGTCTCCCATGGAAGGGACCCCACGCTGGTGCGGGGGAAGGGTGTGAGGAGTCCTGCCCCTGAGGAGAAAGGAGCGGCAGAGCTGGCATGTGACGCACTGACTGCAGCCCACATTCCCCATCCCCCTGTGCCTCAGGAGGGGAGGAGATAATTTCTCTTCCGTTTTTCTCTAAGCCTGAGAAGAAAGGGAGGGAAGATTTGGTTTTGTTTCTCTTTACCCCACTCCGATTTAATAAACAGAACTAAATTTCCCAAGCTGAGTCTGTTTTGTCTGTGATGGAGTTGGTGAGAGAGCTGTCCCTGCCCTGGACCCAAGAGCCTTTTGTTACATTTTCTCTCCCCTGCCTGGCTGAGGACGGGAGTCATGGAGCAGCCTTCGGGGCACCTGGAATCCAGCCAGGATCAGTATACCACAACACCCCACGGGCTGTCAACCTAAGGACTCATAGCCCCAGCCCTCAGCTCACCGTATCCAGTGGGATCGAGCACTCCCGTCCGACTGCCAGAAGGAGGAGGTTTCTCCGTTTGTCATCTTGTCAATATCAGCGGAATTGGAGGAGGTTTCGATGTGTGTGTAGCACTTTGTGACAGACTTCAGCTTGTCTGACTCCTGATTACCATTCAGATCACTAGGGTATTCTGCAAAGAAATCACTCAGAACATTCTTCTTTGGCCTGTTTTGAGAATTGTTATACTTTTGTAAGAACTATCTCACACAAATTAACTTGTTGGCACAGAACACAGCCCCTGAAGGACTGTTTCTGACAGAAACCAGGAGACAGCAAAGTTTCATTTCAGATGAAATCGCAGTAATCTCCATCTACCACTCTCAGTATGAAAACACCTCCATTCCCTGGAGTTCAATAGCCTTTATCTATCCCTTTCATTACTGGCCTCACCAGCACTTTATTATTTTTGTGCCCAAATACAAACAAATGAAAGGGAAAAGCAAATTATGATGGAGAAAACTTCAATTTCTATATTCTAGGGAAGGGACAAAGCAGTCTCTTGCCCAAGCAACTTGTTCTATTTCAACAGAAGTGCAGAAATCTGAAAATATCTAGTCAAGCTGTGAAGAAAAGGAGCCCTTGCTGCAGGGACCAGGCCAGTCCCATTAGAGATACAGTAAGAGATTCACCACCTCCAGTCAAAAATTATAAAGTATCTTTTATACTGAACAGACAACTTCAGAAAACATTCCCCTTCACATGGAAACTAAGTTTCTAGCAACTAGTAGCGATATTTGACTGAATAAAAAATGCCATAACTGAGTAATCATCAATTCTGAAACAGGCCAGGAGAAAGGTAAGAACATTCCAGAGTGTTACCCAGATTGCTGGGTAGTACAGAAATTAATTTATGTGTTTCAAAAAACCAACAAAAATCCACAGAAGCATGCAGATTAACTTCATAAAACATCAGGCCTGTTAGAGGTGACACAGTAAAGAAAGCTTTTTATTTTATCTGTAATCTCTTTTTCAAAGCCATGGTTACACTACCATCCTGAAAAAAAAGGGAAGACATTGCATACCTCTCTCTTTTAGGAGGAGTCGATCCAAAGAATCCTTCAGCACAGACGAGCGCATGGTGCAGATGTTGTTGAAGTACTCCAGCACTGGGTAAGGGATTGCAGTACTGGAAATGCGGTTCCGATGCAAGAATCTCAAGATCATTGAGGCATGAAGGCCCAGTCGCTCTTTCGATTCAGAAAATATATCAATAAACCCTAGAAAGAGATATTATGTCCTTAGGGACCACAAAGTAAGAAGGATATAAAACTATTAGAGAGTGTAGCTCAAGTCTGCAACCTCTACAGAAGGGAAAAGTGCAGGCAAATATTTTTGCCCATGACTTGATATGCCTGAAGGAGTTGAAAACAGTTATCAAAAATCTTATGTTTATTTTGCTGCCCCAAACCCTTACCTTCAAAATCTAAGTGAACCAGCTGCTACTTGGTTAACAAGCTCAGGTATTTGCATCACTCACCCTGAGCTACACTGAGCTTCTCCCTTTGTGAGAAGGGCATTGTGAATTATTCCCAAAGAGGTGCCTAATGCTTTCCACCAACTTGGTAAGAAATGTCAGCTCCTGAACAGTGGTACTCTGAATCCCAGTGCATTTACATGCATAGAACAGTACTCTCTAAGTCCTCTCCTCTGACTTATCTATAGCCAATTCTAGTGTTTCTTGTCTGGTCCTTTAAGGCAAATCCCCTTTAGCCACTTATCATCAAAAGCTTGGAAGAAAAGCCAGTAACTGATACTTATCCCAGAAATCAAATTCTGGAAACTGACACTTTCTGAACTATAAACCATAAAACCTGAATTATGTTTTATCAGGATTTCCAATGCTGAAAAACAATATAATAATAATAATAATAAAATATGTGACTCATCCCCTGGAACAGACTCCATGGAGGATTTATCCCTCCAGTTACAAAGTACAAGATTGAATTAGCTGGGCAGTCACCAAAATTCTGCAGGAACACTTTTCTGTCTGTGAGATAAACCAAACGGGGATAAGACACTCCCCCAGCCACACAGAGAAGGAAACAGAGGTTATTGGTGAAAGGAAGTTCTGCATGTAATTCTGGGAAATTTTTAATTTACAGCAACTTCACTTGCTTGACACTAGAGAACCAAGAACCTTCTGGAGGATGGTTTTGATAAGATTAGGACAAGCACTGCTATTAAAGCAATGTACTGAAGCAGCACCCCTTCTATGGGGCAGGGCTTGGGAAACCCTTTTTTCCAACACTCTGCCCTCATACCTGGCACCAGTGAACAAGCTTGCAGTTGCCTGATTACATGGCTCAGCTCCCCCTGAAGATTTGCTCCACTAGAATTCTTGAGAGCCTCCAGCATATTCTCCACATCTACGGTGCCATCTCCTTCAGCATCAAATTGTGCAAAGGCCTGAAGAGCAATAAAAATGAAAATTTATTTCAGCATATTTCCTTAAAGCAGATATTCAAGGTATTTCATAGAAACTATAGCAATAAACATTGTAACACTATTAAAATCAAAAGACTCCATTTTCCAAAGTATTGAACTCATAGTAACAGGAAGCAGCCTGGCTGGGAATCTGCAGTGTTTAGCAAGTTTGAAGGTATTTGCACTGCCTTCCTATTAAAGTCAACTGGAGTCACACTTAGGTGGAGACAGCCCATCATATACACCAGTGAATCAGCAGGATCCATCCACGGATAGCTGGGACTGTGAGGAAGGTGCTCACAAAACACCAAAAAGCTCCCCAGTTTAAGGGTGGTTTGGTTCCAGAAGCCACACCTTCGATTACTCATCACTGCTGCATCCCTCTCTCACTGCGTCCACTCAAATTCCTTCAGGGTTTACATATTTTCTTTATTTAAGAAATTGTCCTAAGAACAGTAATATTTTTTCAATTGATTTTTCCTTCCATAAACTGCCCTCCTACACAAAATACCAGTTTAATATAGCTTGCCTCAGTATTTGTGAAAACAGTGGAGAGACTTAGATTTTTTTTTTTATTGAAGAGAACCACTGGCAGCTTTATTAACTTTGACCTTAATAAAATTTTTAATATAAAAAGTTGCGTTGAGCATGTACAAAAAGTAACTCACACAGCATTTCAAACTTTGAACTAACAAACGTACAAGGTATTTTTATTCAGCTGAGCCTATAAACCAGAACTAAGCTCATAAATGTAACTTACTTTAACTAGCCAATTCAGAGAACTCATGATCCAGTGACACACTACTATTAAAAATCTGGCTAAATTTTCACAATCAGATGTAATTTTGAAACAAACTTCTGTTTAATTGCTAAAAAAATGGAACTGGTTCCAAAAGAGAAATGCAATATTTCAGGAGCATCCACCTTTTTTATATAAATTGGGAATGGACTTACAAAAGATATTTCTTTACAAGCAAGACTTGAGTCTCACAGCCCTGAACTTTGTGTTTCAAGTTCAGCCACATAAGCCAAGTAAATTTGGTCTCTAAGAACAGATGATCTCATAAGTGATTGAGTCAAGGGATCGCTGCTGCTCAGGAGGAAACTCCTGCTTCAATCTCTTGGTTTGTTACCTGATTATCAAACTTGATGTACCATTAACAGTGCTATCCTAAAGAGCAGTAACCCAAAATGATTAGCTCAAAATAACCTGCCAATTAACCATGACATAATTACGCTAGTGAAACGAGAGCAAAGTCCTCAGAAGACAACAGAATCGAAACACAGTGTTTTAGATGACTAAAGCTCTCATGGCACTTCCGTGGCACAGAGCTGAATTTTAGCTTGGAAGCTTTATCAAGTCTTACTATACACACAGCTGAACCCAAGCTAATAATGATTACCTTTAAAAAATTATTTTGAGCAGCAAAGCTTGTGCTGAGCATCAAGCAGGCACCACAGCCAGTCCAGCCCAGACACTGGGCTGATCCCAAAACAAAAATCCAACACCTCTGCTTGAGGACAACAAGCCAGAGGGAATTAATTCTAACAGACATAACTCAGTTGCCAAAACACTTCAATGTACAGTTTCACACCACACCACTCTCACCATTTTTCCTCAGATTTGAAGTCAAACTGCACAATTACTAAACGACAAATTGAACAAATTCTGTGATGTTACTGGTGACAATAAAACACAAGGCAACAAGGCTGGATCTGCTGACACCTACTTTAAACCAATTTTTTATACTCTCAGGTAAGGAGGGATTACTACACATATGCTTTTCTTCACATCTTGATGCATTTTGTTATTTTATTTTTAAACTCTTTCTATGATCTCAGGAGATGCACCAAACTTAGAACTCTAAAATTATTTTTTGACTGTTCAGTATAACTTAAACTCTGTATTTGACAAAAACCATACACAACTTCCACTGCTGTCCTGTGTAATGGGGGAAAAGAAAAAAAAAGTGGGGGGAAAAAAATCAGAGTGTCAACTTGTACTTAAAGAATCTTTGAGTTGTGTGCAGGACTGGGACATGATACAAATTCAGCAGCAGCTTTACACAATCCAGCTCATCCTACTCCTAAATACAAGCAGTAACTCCACACAGTTCAACCCTGAACATGAAGAAGCATGTAAGAAACATCTTTCTTAGGAAATGATGGGTTTGCTTGGAAATACAGCACATGGAAAAATCAGCCCCTCATCTCACAGCTCAGGAACTGGATGGCACAACAAGGTATCTGCAAGGTGACTCGGGAGAACTTTGTATTTCACCCCCTGTTGTCAGAAGAACTGTGGCATTAATGTTGCCAGCCAAAGCTGTATACATGACATGACAACTGCTGAAGCAGTACTCAGAAGGATTCAGAGGTTCAGTTTATCTAGAAAACAGATTTTGCATTTAAACGTTGCTCATAAAGCATTTGAAGTCTGTGCTCAATGCCCTGCACTGAGAACAGAGAAACTGAAAGGGCCGATCAAAACCTGGGCTGTGCCAGACAGGACTCTATAAACTTTAAAAAGTGAAACTTATTGACCTGCCACCCCCAAACTGACTTCTTATCAGTGTAAAACACACCCAGGAAAGCTCAAATACCACAGCTCATGGATTACTGCCAGCTACAGAAACGATGACATCAAGGTTTTCCACAGAACTCTCAACATCTCGAGTTCGCTGGACAGAGCAGATGTGACCACATATCCGCGCCACGGTAAATCCTGTGACAAGCTTTTTCCCCACTCCCTAGAGCAGGAAATGAAACCAAAACAAATAGATTCTTCATGCAGAGGAGGACGTGACATACACACAACCCTCAAAATATTTCTGCAGCCCAGAAAGCTCAGCTGCTTGTGCCAACAGAAAGAACCCCAATGGACTAATTTCACCCTTGCTGTTGTTACAAATGAAGATGTGTTTATTACTGGCTCTTCTTGTAAAGGACTGGAAGCGGAGGCAGCATTTTACCAAGCTACTTAAACCAGTCTGGTAAAAACACACCTATCTGCACAGGAAAATGAATCTCCTCCCAGTTTCCAGGAGCCTTGTTCACCTGTCAGCAGTGATTTGAGGCGTGTGTATGTGATTTAACAGTTTATGCAGTTATTCTGCTACTCGGGAGCAAAACAAAGACAGCAGGAAGTGACTGCTGAGCCTCAGGAACTGCTTGCATTAAGGAATTCAGACAGCCACTTTCTCAAGTGAGTGTGGAATTCCCAACAGGGTATTCTGCTGCATTTTGGATTGCTACAGAGCAAAGCTAAAGCTTAAGTGTTCTAGATATTAAATTCTCCACATCCTTTCCCACAGAAGGGGAAAACTGAAAATCTCAGCAGAAAGGAAACTACTCTCTTCTACTATTAAAAGCTGCCCTTAACACCTTCTGGCTGCGGAAGGAGATCTCTGCTACACTACTTTCTCGCAAGTTTTCAGAAAGTCCTGCTTTACAATAAAAGAGATACTTGACAATTTCACTGCTGGTTTTAAAAAGCTACAATAAATTTAAGCGTGGTAAACTTTGACTTGCTGATAACGCTACTAAGTATCAAGAGGAATTCCTCAGGCAGAATTTCCTACCCGTGTTCTCACCAGATGTGTGCCCTCAGCTGCACCAATAGTAGCAACAGTAAAAATATTGCTGTAAATACCCATTTTATTCATAAGTGGCTGCTGAGCATGATCACTGATAATTGACGTAAGTTTTTTTTAAAAGGGATATCTGGAAGCCGACAGGCTGTATATCAACAGCAGCAGCCGCTCTTCCAACCTTGTGCAGAACCTTCTGGCCCGGCCTCTCCCCAGGTACCAGGATGAGTGTCCGGAGTCTCCAGGGTCGTGTGGATGGCCACGGACCCGGTGCAAGAGCCCACACCGAGGGCTCGGGGAGACCGACCCCCAGCAGCACCCCGGAGGTTCTCCGCCTCCCTTCTCCCGATCCCAACCACCCCCTCCCAGCCCGGAAAGGCGGATCCCTGTAGGGGAGCCCCATCCCTGGAAGTGATCATGGCTAAGTCGGACGGCGCTCTAAGCAACCCGGTCTAGTGGAAGGTGTCCCTGCCCGTAGCAGGGGCTGGAACGAGATGGTCTTCAAGGTCCCCCCCCGCCCAAGCCATTCCACGATGCCTGCGGACGGCAATTCCTGCGGGCTCTCCCCTCCTCGCTCTCCCCGCGGGACCCGGCCGCCAGCCGGGACACGCTC
>VZRV01008085.1:751796-816357 GCA_013398115.1 Falcunculus frontatus
CCTCGCAGAACTGCTCCAGGCTCACGGCCTCGTCGCCGCGGCTCAGCCGCTCCTCCAGCCATCGCACCAGCGCGCTGTGGTGCCGCGACACGAGCGGCTCGGGCAGGGCCGCCTCCCGCAGCCGCGCCGTGGCCTCCCGCAGCCGGGCCTGCTCCAGCAGCACCTCGGCCGGCGGCAGCGCCGGCACGGCCGCGCCGGGTTGGGGCGCGCCGGCCGCCCCCTCCATGCCCTCTTCTGCGCCCTCCTCCTCCTCCTCGCTGCTGTGGCTCACCGCCGTCCCCATGAGCCGCTCGGGAGCCCCTCGCAGCCGCCGCCGCTCCCGCCGGTCCCCGCCCGGCCCGGCCCGCCTTAGTCAGCAACTTCCCGCCCGCCGCACCTGTCAGCGCGGGGCCGCCACACCGCCGTAAAGCGGCACCCTCGCCACACCGCCGCAAAGCGCCACACCGCCGCAAAGCGCCAGCCCGCTGCCGCAAAGCCCCGCCCCGGCAGCCCCGGTGACAGCTGATGGGAAGAGAGGGAGCTGCTGGAGAGCGTCCAGAGGAGGAACAGCGAGGGTACAGGGAGCTGGGGCAGCTGCATCGTGAGGGGAGACTGCGGGGCCTGGGCCTGGTTAGTGTGCAGAAGACTAAGGGGGGGATCTCATTAATTCATAGAAATATTTCCAAGGGGTGCCAAGAGGGCGGTGCCAGACTCTCCTCAGTGGTGCCCAGTGACAGGGTAAAGAGTAATGGCCGTGAACAAAAACACGACAAAATTCACCTCAACATGAGAAAAACTTATTTACATGAGTGTGGCAGAGTACTGGCACCGACTTGCCCAGAGAGGGCATGGGAGTCTCCTCCTTTGGAGAAATTCCAAACCCACCTGGATCTTCCTGTGTCACCTGCTCCAGGTGACCCTGCCTTGGCAGGGGTTTCGACTGGGTGATCTCCAGAGGGCACCAACAACCCTAAAGATTCTGTGATTCTGCGAATGTCTTTATGAATAACATTAAGAAAATAATTTTCCCTGTCTGGGTGGTAAGGCCCTGACACAGGGTGCCCAGAGGAGCTGTGGCTGCCCCATTCCTGGAAGTGTTCGAGGCCCGGTTGGATGGGGCTGGGAGCAGCCCGGGTCAGTGGAAGGTGTCCCTGCCATGGCAGGGGTGGCACTGGATGATCTCCAAGCTCCCTTCCAACCCAAACCGTTCCATGCCTGTGCTGCCACACTGTCGTAAAGCGCGCCCTCGGAACGGCCGTGCCGCGCACACGGCGCTGCCCGTGGTTGGCCTCCACACTGCCGTGCGGCGAGGAAACTGTCGTGCAAGCGCCGTGGTGTCGCGGCACGATGTGGCGGGGCGCGGCCGCGGGGCTGCTGTGCCTGGCCGCCGCCTGCCTCCTGCGCCGCGGGTTCGAGCCCCGCGCCCGCCTGCTGAGCGCCGCGGAACTGCGCCGCTACCGGGGGGCACCGGGCGAGCCCGGGCTCTACCTCGCCCTGCTGGGACGGGTCTTCGATGTGGAGCGGGGCCGCAAGCACTATGGGCCCGGCGGCGCGTACAGCAGGCTCGCAGGTACCTCCGGTGGGGCGGAGAGGTGGGGGCTAGGTGTGGGTCTGGCGTGGCCTGGCTGAGGAGGGGATCATCCCCAGGCTGGGGAATTCACCTCCTTGCTGGAGCGTGTGTGTGTGTGTGTGTGTCATCGGGTCTCACCGCGGGCTGGGGCTGGGGCTTAAAGTAACCCCCTAGCTGGGGAATGCACTCCATGCCTGGGCATTCACTCTGAGCTTGGGGGATTCACTCTGAGCTTGGGGAATGCAATCCGTGCCTGGGCATTCACTCTGAGCTTGGGGGATTCACTCCATGCCTGGGGGGGGTCTCACCCCTGGCGGGGAGGAGGGAGGGCTCACCCCGTGTTTGGGGAACTCACTCCACGGCTGGGCTGTCATTCCATGGCTGGGGTGGCACCCCTGGCTCGGAGGTTCACTCCATGCCTGGGGGCGGGGGTCTCACCTCTGCTGGGGTCTCACCACCCCCTGCCCCGCAGGCAGAGATGCCACCAGAGCGTTTGCCAGCGGCGACTTCACCCCGGCGGGGCTGGTGGACAACGTGTCGGGGCTGTCGCCCCCAGAGCTGCTCTCCATCCACAGCTGGTTGAGCTTCTACAGCGACAACTACGACCCCGTGGGTGGGTGTTGGGGCGGGTGGGTGTCACAGGGTGGGTGTCACGGGGTGGGCTCACACAAGGGACACGAAGGTGGATGGTGGGAGGTCGAGGACACGGTGCCAGGTTTCACCTCCAGGGTGTCACCATGGTGAGGGTCTACCAGCTGTCCTGCAGCCCAGCGTCCTGAACCCAGCTGGAGCTGCAGCCACACCAGATCTTCGAGGGCTGCTTCCCTCCAAGGGAAAGTTTAATAGTTTTCCCACGTGGCTGTTGCCCTGCTTTGATTGTCTCTGCCGAGCAAAAAGCGTGGAGCCAGCCTGAAATCACCAGGACTTGGGAGACTGTAGGAGCAGCAGTGCAGGGAAACTATTTTGGGAAATGAGGTGCATGGGTGGAAAAGGCTTCTGGGTTGTGCAGCTGAAACTGGCTTTGGTTTTCAGATCTTTAATGAGTCTGTGCCTGAGCTTATCCTGCATGGATTTATTAATATGGGTAAATTGCTGTGTGATCCAAGGGTTGAAGGGATATAAGCTCAGTTCAGTTCTAAAATTGGGCCATGGTGACATCTCCTTTTATTTTCATCTTTAAATAACAAATTAAAAATAAAACCCCACCAGAACTACCCATTTTCCTTGCCTAGAAACACTGTGGTCTTAATTGATCTCCTCTTCCAGGGAAGCTGGTGGGCAGATTCTACGATGAAAATGGGGCACCGACAGAAGCCCTGAGGGAGGTTGAGGCTGCCATTGAGGAAGCTCTCAAATTCCAAGCAGAAAGTGAGCAGAAGAAGCAGCAGTTCCCACCCTGCAACTCTGAATGGAGCTCTGCTAAAGGCACCCGGTTCTGGTGCTCCAGACAGAGGTAAACTTGTACACTTTGGAGCAGAGCATTTCTGTCCTTTTTTTGGGTGCCCTGTGCTTTGTTCTTGCCTCTCCTGGCAGGAGGGGCGTGGGAAGATGTTCTGGCTCCTGCAGCCACCGTACTCCAGAGGTAACTGAGGTCTGTGATCTGGCACAGGTTGCATGTGCAGTGGTGCTGCCAGGGCTGGCATATGCCAGGCATGGACTCTGTCCCTGTCTGAATTCACAGGGTTGTTCAGGTGGGAAAAGCCCTCTGAGACCACCCAGTCCAACCATTCCCCCAGCCCTGCCAAGGCCAGCACTAACCTGTGTCCCCAAGTGCCACATCCACACAGCTTTTAAATCCCTGCAGGGATGGGGACTCCACCACTGCCCTGGGCAGCTGTGCCAGTGCCTGACCACCCTTTCCATAAAGACATTTTCCCCAGTATCCAGCCTAAACCTGCCCTGGCACAATTTGAGGCTGTTTCGTCTTACCTTGTTCCTTGGGGACCTTCACTGCTTGACCTTCACTGGCTTCAAACTCCTGTTAGGGAGTTGCAGAGAGTGAGAAGGTCCCCCCTGAGCCTCCTTTTCTCCAGGCTGAACCTCTTCTGTCACACTGGAATCAAAGAATTTGCCACATGTGCACGGGATCCTCCTGTTCTCAGCAAAACAGGACAGAATTCCCAGTGGGACTGGGATTCAAACAGGTTCTGTCACCTATCAGGAACACAGGCATTAACTTGTGTTTTTCAGACAGTTTCACAGCCTGTCTCACAGGCTGATACCACAACATTTTCACTTAAACCACATAAAAATGAGGTTAAGCTTTGAATAGTCATTTCCTACTTATTTTCCTGTTAGTAGTTATCTCTCAGCTTAGGGACTATTTTGTTTGAAGGTGAAATCATTTCACAGACCACGCTGTAAAATGCTTGGGCTTCATATCAGCCCACCAGCAGCACTGTGTACCCCAGGGATCTGCTTCTCTGTGTGACTGAGCTTGGGGACAGCCTTGGGACCAGGTGTCATGTGGCAGTGACTTGTGTAAGAGGCTTAAAAGCTGCAGTGGTTGGGGAACAGGCAGGATTTGGCCCACAGAGAGACGTATAGACATAAAGAGACATGATGAAGTAGCTGGGGAAGTACTTTTTCCCCAGTTCTCAAAATCTCTGTGTTTAGTCAAGGCACAGAAGGCCTAGAAGAGCCTGGTCTAGTGGAAGGTGTCCCTGCCTATGGCAGGGGGGGGACTGGAGGATCTTTAAGGTCCCTTCCAACCCAAGCCACTGTGATTCTGTGAAGATGTGTGGTCACCTGTGAGCAATTAGGTACCTCCAGAAAAGGCATTTTGCTGTGCTACAGAAGGCTGTGATTCCTTTTTCAGCAATGGAAACATGGAATGCAGAAGTCCGTTGCTCTCAGAAGGGTAGAGCCTGTAGCAGCAGTGATGAAACCAGGTTCAGGCCACAGGTTTCTGAAGCACAGCCAATAAGAAGGTATCAGCTGTGGGATGGCTGCTGGGAGCAAAGTCTACCTCAGTGAGTGTATTGGTAGTTCTAGTTTCCCCAGATTGTCTTAGGTTTTTTCTAAGGATTCTCTATTGACTGGAAGCATTTTCGTGAGTTTGAATTGTAATTTATTTTCCTTTTTCGTTCCTAGTGGGGGAGTGCACAGAGACTGGGCCGGAGTCCCGCGGAAGCTGTACAGCCCTGGCTCGCAGGGGAGTCGTTGTGTGTGTGTGAGGAGCACAGGTCCCCCCTGGGGCCAGCCAGACTCCTCCCAGCACAGTGACAGAGGGGACCTGGATAACCCTCACCTGGAGCAGTACGAGGGCTGCCATCCCCTGGCCGAGCAGTGTGTCCTCACAGGCTGACTCCAGGTGCTGCATTCCAGGGCAGGGAGAGTCCTGCAGTGAAACGTTGCACTTTGGGTGGGCAGCTCCAGCTCCATCCCTTCCACCTGTCCGTGCAAAGGGAGCAATAACAATCTCGTTATTTGTGATGCTTTTCAACATATGGAGATGGAGTTGAGAGAAGGGGGAAACACTTCAGCCAGGTTAGTGGCTAAAAAAGCAAGTAACAGCATGCTTCCTTTATTTCTGTGGTATTTTTATACCTGGCAACAAACCCTAAGATGCAGAGCCTGAACTGTATTTTAGAACTGCTTTCTTGTGCAGTCAGGAAATGGATGTTTGTGTGCACAGTGGTGAGACAGTGTGCTGTGGTTTAAGGCAGTGAGGTCAGTGAGCACAGGAACTGCTGCAGCATCACTGCCCACAGTTCGTGCAGTCCTCAGGTCCTGCTGCAGGGCAGTGCTGATGCTCCTTCCCAGGCACCTGACTCACTCCAAAGAGTTTAAAGGTAGCAGGGAGAACCCCGAATTTTGTCTGCAATTAAGGTACACAGTATCTAGGAACTTGTACAGTTTAGTTACACACAAACTTTATCAAATTCTTGGAGTAGAGAAGGCAAAGGCCAGAGCTGTATTTCCCCATTCAGTGTTTGCATTAGATACTGTGCCAAGATATTGAAGCCACCTATGAGGATTGTTGTTTGATATTAACCTCACCCTCCTGGTCTGTGATTCATCACTTTCAAACTGTTCTGATCAGGAACGGGAAATTCTAAGTAGCTGCTTTCGTTTGTTGCCTGGGTGGCAACACAACCATCCTACTGTAATCTGCCTCCTGTTTCCATTCTGGTAGAAGAGTTCCTGCCATCTGGTCTGTGCCGATCAGACTATAACCTGAGCTGGATGTGCCCTCACAAGACCCAGATCCCTTAAAATCCATATTTACTGTAGCACAGCTGGCAGAATTCAGCAACATGAGTGACTCCCAGAAGTACAGGGCAGATTATTACCATTTCTGGGTGGGGCTAAAAGGGATGAAGGAATACCTGCACAGGATTCAGGCACTACAGTCCTCAAGCTGCAGAGAAGCAGTTGCTGGTTTTAATGGAATCTGCTGTTAAAATCAGTTTTGGTGTAGCTGAGCTTTGAGAGAGACATGCAGATCACGGTCCAGTGGTGGCACAGGTCCCCAGTTCTTCTCGTTAAGGCAGCTGTCACCTATGTAGGAGCAGCTGGAAAGTGTTTATAAACTGATTTTTAGCTACCACCACCTCTAAAGAGAGGCCCAGAATCCAAGTGATTACTTAATTGGCAAGGTTACAGGAGGCACCATTTACTCCCTTGCAGTAGGACACATTACAGCACTTCTCACTGATAAAGCTTAGAGGGTGCTACAGCTGCCAGGGATGAAGCCATACAGCAATTTAAACATGTACATGCTTGTACATGCATGTTGTAACTTTGGGGGGGGGGGGGGGTTTGTGTTTTTGTTTTGGGGGTTTTTTACCTAATCATCATCCTGAAGAGAAGCTCTTCCAGCCCTTGCCCTGCTGTGCCAGCTCTTACCACTCACAGGGGGAGTAGGATGTGTGGCAGAGCCAAACCTCAGCCCTGGGCTTGAGCCATCTTTGGGGGCGGAGTGAGCAACTCATTTCAAACAATGCTGAAGATCAAGCTGTGTAAAAGGTGCAGGAAAGAGCTACAAAGCAGGACTTCACTGTTTCCACAACTTTGGCCTTTGCCACATTTAAAAAGACACCACCACTTTAACAAGAAACTGTATTTAAAGTGGTGAAACCATCCCCCCGAATGATTAGCTTTTAAAAGCTATTCAAAAGTTGCAGCAAATTCCAGACTATTAAATGCTCTAAGAAGTCGTTTGTGAGGGCAAACCAGTTCTAGTGAAGGTGGACCAGCTTGACCTTCTAAGCAAGTTTCATCTTGCTGTAACACTCAATCACTATGCAAAAATAGTGCTGAGGGGATGGTTTTGATTGCAAGAGCTACACAAAAATCAAATGAACTGCTGCAAAAAGACAGGGCAGGAAGGTGTTGGTTGAAGTTAAAGTTGGTTGAAAACCACAAATATTCCTCATTTAGTGTTTGGAAACATGGAGGGGCGGGGGGGAAGAGTTTGTCTTGCACTAGGAATAAGTCATCTATTAAAGCAAACAAGGAGACACCCTCCCTGACCTGAAGTGCTGCAAAGTGCTTGTAACTCCAATTCAGCAGCTCAGCTGGATTCTCCCACGGTGGAAAACGGCAGGAAGAAAACAGTGATGGCTACAGAGGCCTTAAGTCACCACAGACAGTGCTCTAATAAAGCTCACCATTCATCTGTACTTTAGTAAGTTTTATTAATAAAAGACTAATGCATCACAATCTCACCCAGAAGTCTTGGCTGGGTTTACTATTGCACTGAAGCTTTCTTTTTCCTGAAGTGAAGCTGTAGCAGCTCTCTGCTCTCTCAGGGGGCTGAGCTGCCTCCAGAACACAACTGAGTGCACCAAGTGTTAGCAACCTGAACTGATGAACTCCATCAACCAGCTCTGGCCTGCGGGGAGCTCGGATTTGTTTCACAAGACTGATAATAGCTAAGTCTAGTATAAGGCATTCAAGATGACGACATGGTACAAACTAGAATACCAGACCTTGACAGCCAAAGTAACAGTTGTAGCAGTTCCACAACGTGAAAATGAATACCTGGACCAATTTTAGAATAAAGAATAAAAGTTGTTATGCCCAATTGGATGTTGTATCCCTGGATTTCTTCATGGTTTGTAAGGATAGCTTGCAGAGGGGCAGCTGTCTCTACAGGAGCAGGTACTTCCTTAGCAAGGTTTCACCTCACGATGCATCATCTACTTCTGTATTTTATTACAAGTAGAATCATTACACAACAAAGTAATGCATATTGGAAAAATACATTTTTACAACGACTCCAGACAAACATTGCAGATAAAATGCCATTGTTCTAAGACTTCCTTTTCTATTTCACAGAGGGTATTAGAAGGTTCAGTTATTTCTGTCACTCATACAAGCTTTGATTTTTCTAAAGACAAGTTTGCTGCAGTGACCACCTCTGCTGGTTACAGAAAAAAGAGGACTTGTGTATTAACATTTGATCTACAAAACAATCCAGCCTTGGCCTCCCATACTGTTACATGTTAGTTTATAAGCACTACATGAGCAGTTGGACAAGCTGTTATCTTCAGCACAGGAAGTCATTAAGGCATCTGTCAGCTTTTAGCCAGCAACTTACTCTGCTCTCTTAGTACCTTCAACAGCAACATTCTCACTCCACTCAGTGGTGTGAAACAGTGACTGCACTTTTTACAGACACAATTTCAGCCAGACCACAGTTTGTGCTTGTGTAAGAGTGCTGGACCATGGTAATTGCTTGTGTAAGAGTGCTGGATGACTGCAATCAAAAGGAATCCAGTCTCAGAACAAAAAGCTACAGCATGAACCACCCGACTTCCCATGCGGCCCTGCTGAAGTGCTGTGTGCTCGTGGGACAGCAGCACTTCCAGGGACACAAACTGATTTTCCATCTAACCTTTTGTTCGATGCTTGGCAGACTCGAGTCTTGAGTTAATAGATACCACTAAAAGACAGCAGGGGTAAGAGGGGTGGGGGGATTGGTCACAACTGTATTATGCTACAAAAAGGGAAGAGCAGTTGTTTAGAGTTAGAAATGTGTTGACCACCACTAGATTACCAAGTGCCTCATTCACATTTGTACCCTGTAGTGGAGCATTGCCAGCAAAACTCCCAAAAAAATCTCAGTGATCTGAGAGTTCAGACCAACACTAGGCAGAGTGTGTGAGGGATTGAGTCCCACCAGCTATATGGTGGGGTCAACTCCTCAGCTGAACTAGAAAAGAACTAACTTGGGTTTTGGTTCAAGTTGTGAGCTTTTCCCCTTTAGCTCTGGCAGAAAGCTATTTAGAGATGGCTGGAAGGAAACGATCTCAAAGGCACTTTAAAAGGATCAAATTTGCTGAATTTAGTTGCTTTAATGAACACCTCAGGCTGTACATTTAACAATAACCTTAACTTTCCTTTCAGACTTCAGTAAGAAAGCTGGGACAGTACTGGCTGTCAACAGCAAAGTGGGAGCACTACCAATGGTTTCCCAGATCTTTTCCAGAGTTTTACAGTTATAATCAATATCCTATTTTTTAGAAGACCAACTACCCAGCCTTAAACCTGCCATTCGGTTAAGCTGAATTTTCACTAGATCCACTTTTTCCATCATTAAAAAGCTTGCTTAATCTGTTAGAGCTGAGCTCCCTGTTCCTTTGCCCCTTCCATCAGAGAAGCCACTGAAAAAGTGTGTTTAAATGCTTTGGCAATTACATGCTGTGCAGTTTTCCAATTAGGTTGAAGCCCATAGGCTGTGGCCTTGGAAAACCCCTCCTCTGCACTGTCTTTCAGCATTCTGAGCACACTCTCACCCCTCCACATAACTGCAGCTCCAAATCAAGAAGGAAAATAACATGTTATCATGGGACTACAGTCAAGACTTCTTTCACCAAATGCACTGTCTCTCCATCATCTTTCACTGCTAGAGATTTGCAACCAATGACACCCTGAAATACCAGAAGGCAATAGACCAGAAGTACAACATTTCCATCATCTACTTCACTCAAACCCCCCCAAACTGTAGATTGCAGTTAACTGACACCATTAATTACTATAGCTAACATTAACTGACACCACATCATTTTCCCTCATTCACCTACAATATTATGCCAGAGGTGCATCATTTGCACTAGTAACTGTGTTAGAGACCAGCTGTGTTACCCAGAGCATTCTGTTGGAACATGACAGCAGCAGACATCAGTGAGGCAAGTTTGTATTATCATCCATTGTTCTTCCTTAGTGGTACAGGGGTGATTCCAGTTACAATATAAGCATATTGGAAAATGAAAGTGCAGATCAAGTGAGACTTGGTGTGAAATTAATCATGCAAATGTCAGCAATTACACCCTCTCCTATATTATCCCTGTACAAGCTTGAGAAAAACTGAGCAAGTCTCCCATAACAGCAGCCGTCTGGTTCATCATCTCATCTTCCTCTTTAAGACCAACAAGTCACTGCACCAAAAGGGCAATGCATCATCACCCATCCATACTGTTCACCAGAGATAACAGTCATTAAGAAATGCACACCAATTCATGAAGTAAAGATGAGGAATGCTGAATTGAGTCTATACTAGCTTTATCTCTTGGAATAAAAACAGCCTTAACATGGCATGTAGTTTTGCTTAAGTACCCATTTTTTCTAACTGAAGCCTTTGCCCATCAAATCACAAGCTGGTCTACCAGCCAAGTACTTTCCTGTTTACCTAGACAACATGGTGGTAGGCTTCTACAGATTCAGCATGTTTAAGAGAGCACAACCGGCCTAGATTAAAATACTGCAGCTTACTCCTAATAGGAAGCCTCTACATACTCTCCCACTCACCAGCAATCCTGCTGAAAATGGACCCAAGTTTAGTGTCTAGAGGTGCAGCACATTCTATACTGGTAGGGTTACTGACTCTCCCACAGTAGTTACCAGGCTCCCTAAACCCAAGGAAAGTGCTACTATCCCCCCTGGGATTCCTAATGCACTTCAGCATTTATTGCTGTACTGTGAGTTAGACTTCACCAGTGTTTCTTTCACCAGTTTTAGTGTTTCTCCTTTAGCACATGCTCAGGCCTTTCAGCAAACTCACGGTCATTTATACAAGTTCCATGAACCGGAAGGACCAACAACGTAAATATGAAAGTGCAACAAAGACAGACAGTTCCAGCAGGTATGAGCAAGAGCATTTCCTAAAACAATCTTGCACTTCTCTTGAACATGCTAAAGCTAATGAGTCATTTGCTGAGGAGGTATCAAGATGTGGATCTGCAATTCTGACTGCTTCGCATCAGATGTTGTAAAGCTTTCTGTTACTGTAAGGCCACAATTCTTGAGCTATACTTAGAACTACCCCCAGGTCTGAAGAGTTTCTTGAACAGTGGTTGCAACAGCTCAGCTTCACAAGAAGTCTTCTCTAGAGAAGGGGAACGTTTATCTTTAAGACAAAGCAAAGAAAGATACCTGGTTACCCTGAAACTTAATGCCATCTCTACTAAGCAGCCTGAAAGCCACAGGACTTAATAGAGTTGTTCAGTGCAAAGCACCATGTTGAGGACAGACCTGTTTTATGCCGATTCAATCAGTATAAATTTCAGCTTCCATACCCCACTGCAACTAGAAGAGGGTCTAAATTCTTTTGTCACTTGGTTTCAACAATCCACTCTGATTCCTAGTGAAGTCTATCGCAGCCCGATACATTTACAGTCATACAAAATCATTTATACCAGAGTATATCATAACAGGGTCCTTAATTAGTTCAGTCTATTGCAGAAGACATGTATAGGCCTCCTCTTCCCTATCCCGAGGGCTTGTAAGCAGAGCTGCTGTCAGGAGCACTGACTGGGAATCCCTTTACTTCCACAGCATACTAGGAGACTCCTCCCAGAGTCAGGACATCAAAGCAGATGTTGCAAACTCGAACTGGCTTGTTCAGATCAAATTTTATGATAGGAATCTCCTTTGTTGAGCACTTATGGCAGAGCAGGCGTCCACAGTGTCGGCTGTTGATAGAAGAGGGGTGGGAGAAAAGTGAATTCCCTCCTAGTGAACACCAGGATGTTACTGTTTGACATTCTTTATCAACAATAGCATCATTTAATACATGCTAGCAACTGAAATGCTATGATTGTCTTGTATCTTCTGATACTTGTCATGGAATAATTTACTAATGCCAACAGCACATGGTGGTTCTGTATTAGTGAGTCACCTGGTACTGCTTCAGCTGATGCACATGTCATTTCTCTGGCACACTGAGCTAAGAAAAATCTTAGCTTAACACCCCTCCAACCCAGCATGTTTTGTACAAGTTCAGACTAGTTAAAAAAGGCAACTCCTATCTACACAAGAGCAGCTCATGTTCGTCTTCAGCCATTTCCACACTACAAACAGCATCCCAAACCTGAGCTGTCAACGTCTGCCGAAATCTGCCACCTGTTTTGGAGCAGGTCATCTCACCACTGTGGTGGTGGCGTGCTCCCTCATGCCTTTCCTGTGTAAGCCACAGCTCCAGCAGCTGTCCTCTCTGAACCTCATGCCTCCACAGGAGGCTCTCTCAGACCCCATCCTCAGTGCAGGAAATAATCAAGTGCACCTTTGCCATCAAGTCCTGATAAACCACTGCCACATTTACCATTAAACTTCTGTCACTGTTGCTCCTCTGTGGAGTGAAGTGCATCACTCTCTTTCCCTGACAACTGGGTATTTAAATCCTGTTTCACTACTGGAATTTGGACATGATTTCTCATTTACAACCAATCAAAATATTAAATGCACAAGCTGCTTAAAATATTATTTCAGTCAGACTACAAGTTTCGGATCTAAGACAGGATGGAATGTTTCAGCTGGATTAGTGGTTATACACCTACGTTAACATGGAGATTTCCTAAACTACTGGAAGGAACAAGCCTAGCTACATTTGGGGAAGAATCCATTTCCTTGTAAGCACAGCAAGGTGACTCATATTACCAGTGATGTTTTCTTGTCGTGACTCCGAATTTGGCAGCACATTCATAGCAGTTGGAGCCATCACACCAGGGGGGTTCTTTTGTCAGCATATCTGTTAGAGGCAAAAATGTGAAGGCAAAGTGGGCTCAGACACCTCTTGAGTACACTAAACATGAAGGCTTTTCCCAGTTCCAGGTTGAATCCAGTGTAACGGATTTAACTACTCTTGCAGGAGCTGGAGTGTCATTTGTAGACAACCTATAGTTGCTTTCCATCACAGTCTACAGCAACTGTACAGCACCAGTTAAAAAGCAGTGTCTGTGTTTTAAGCTACATTGGACTACACAACCAGCCAAGAGTTTCCATGTCTATCCTTCCAGAAAAAGTAGTATCTGACAGTCTGCATTGTACAACTTTTCAGCTAGTCACAAGAAAAACTAGTATTTCTACCCCCCACTGATAGTAGTGTAAATTCACAAGTTCTACCTCTCTGGAATTACTGTCATCTAAGTCAGATGTCCAGAGTTCTTTCCTCCAAAGTATCCTGGAAGCATAAGCCAAAAATACTTTCCCATCGCAGCAAGAGGTACTTACCCAGCAGTCTGAAGAGAAGCTGTTTTGTAGCAACTTGATAGTTGAAGATATTGACTCCTTGGTTATTGTTAACTCCCAGGCGAGCCCCAGCTCTCACTATTGCACGACACAAGTTAGCATTTCCCTTCATGTAAGCCAAGAGGAGCACTGAAAAATAAAAGCCAGGCAGTTCCTTGCTAAGGGAGTGGCAGATTGTGTTATATTCAGTCCAGACCAGGATCTTTAGTTTTTAAGTTTCCATGTATTGCGTGCCTCCTACTGTATTTAACACACTACTGCCAATTATTCCAGCTTTAAAAGTGACGTACCACAAATACAACTTGAGTGACTTTCAAGTTTAATAGTTGTTGAGTCTCACCCACCTGTGTTTCCTTCAGCATCAGGTTTGTCTAGAGGGTATTCTGGCATACACTCCAAGAAGAGGTCACAGATGGCTGCTGCATTATCTTTCCCATATTGTCCCAAAATATGCATTGGTGACTGGCCTCTGGGGAAAAGAGTTTGTTATCCTGATCAAAGTCTGCTTGCTACTGCAGTTACTCATCCAACTCTCCTTGCTTTCAAGTTTGGTTCAGACTTGAACAATGCTATATCTCCGTAACCCAGTACGTCATACACAACTCCCCACTTTAACTTTCCTTTCTTGGTGTATACGTATAATTTGCACAGAATTTAGACACAGCATCATCTGCATACTTCCAAATTCATGTATAAATAATACAATACAAGCCACATATGTTTTTTAAGCAGCATATCAGCACATTTTAAAATACAAAGTAGTTCTTTTAGTCTGTTAAGACTATAAATAATTACCTGATATTAAAGGCTTCTGCATCTACATTGCACTCTGTGAGGAGGACCCGGATATTGTTCAGACGGCCATGCATCACTGCCAGATGCAGAGCTGAACAGTAAAAAAAAAAAACAAGAAAAAGAACGTTCAAGACTCTGAGTATCAGCAATAATTACAGCCTAATTACCCTCCTTCCACTTTCCCAACCTTCCTTCTCAAACAGCTCCTTCTGTTTGCTTTGATTTCCTGAACTTTTATTCTTTCACCTTTGCAGAGCAAGCCCATTCACAGTGAGCTCTCTACCACTAGGAGACATCATTAACAGACCTACTGAAGTGTTCTGCACTTAAGTTTACCATTATTTCCATTTTCATCTACAGCTGCAAAGTCTACTCCATTCTCCAGAAGGACTGAACAAATGGTGGGCAGGTCTTGCTGGGCTGCTAAGTGAAGAGCAGTCTGACGGTGCTTGGTCAGTTCATTCACCTGGGCACCTGCAAGCAGCTGTCAGGATGCAAGAAGGAATATGTTCAAAGATGGTTTCAGGGCTATTTTAGCCAACAGTTTATTTCTGTGAATGAAGCACACAAGACTCTAGTGTACAGAGATACTTCTAGGCCTCCATCGTGTATAAAATGGTATCATTACTGAGCTGCTGCAACTTGTGTTCGTGTTCAAATGTGCAGAAAGGGCAAGGAAAGATTCTTTAAATTGAGCCACACTACCTAGTGATTGCCGCAAACCCAACGTGCTCAAGTGAAGGCTACTGCAGCAGCTCAGCTAACAGTACAGGCTACGGGAACTTTCTGTTTCAGAAAAAGTGGTGTCACTTTCACGGGATTTATCAGCCTTCAGGCATTATGCAGTAAGGCAGAAGGCACATTTTTAAGCAGAGGAACGGTGGCCCTCCAGCACGCACCAGATTGCGCACGATGATCTCCGAGCCAGCCTGCACTGCCAGGTGCAGAGGGGTCAGTTTGGAGGCATCCTGGACCCGAGAGTTGACATTGGCCTGCACACTGATCAGGAACAGCACACTCTCTATGTCCGAGTTCTGAACAGCCACATGGAGGAAATTCCGACCTTTATTATCAACCTGTGGCAGAAAGGGCATGTGAAATTAATCCATTATTCCTGTAGAACAAGGTGTTTTGTGTAGTAGGACATGTTTTGACTAAGAGACACTTGCTTCCTCTACTTGAGCTGTAGAATCTCATTCCTTTCACTGGTTGACATTAGAGACTTATCTGAGAAATGTGACTATCAAATAACCAAACTGAGAAATTATCTGCTGCAACCACTCAGTCCAGTCTGCCTTACCACTACTTTATTTCTATTTTATAACCTTGTCATTTCTTGACCACACACTGGAGAGTATTGTTAGACAAAAGGTTAAGAGATGTTGTAGTTAAGTACTGAGCAACAGTTAATGATAAACTCAGTTAAATGACACAAGCTTGAGTCTATCTGGCAATTACTCCAGGAGAAGGAAGCAACATGGAATCCTGCCACACTGATGCAAAGTGTATTCACAGAACCACAGAATGGTTTGAGTTGGAAGGGACCTTCCAAGGTGATCCAGCCTACCACCCCCTGCCATGGGCAGGGACACCTTCCACTATCCCAGGTTGCTCCAAGCCCTGTCCAACCTGGCCTTGGACACTTCCAGGGATGGGGCAGCCACAGCTGCTCTGGACAACCTGATAATTTTTTTTTTTTTTTTTTGCTTAATACCAAGTATATGATGTTTAGCTTTGCCTTGCAGCTGATGTTAAAGCATATTTAAACTGGCTGTATTTGTAACCATGTTTCAGACATATTACAAGAGCTCACTAAGCACTCAAATATTTTACTAGTAATTAAACTTACACAGGATAGGAAGAATCTCCTGAACAGCTGCCTGAAGTGTCACACCAGAAGCCTGAAGATACAGTTGGAGGTTTTATAGTTCAGCAGGGCAGCATAGCATCTATTATTCAGTTACTTTAGGTCAGGTTTTCTGTTTTGGATAGCTTTAGGAGAGCTGGGTAATAGATTATTTCTGTACTAGTCCAGCACAAGACAAGAGTTAGAATTTTCTCCTTATACACACATATGCCTGTTTCTCAATTTAGTACTGACAAGATAAGAAGATTTGACAAGACACTAACCCTTTATGTTCTTACTCACACATATCACATACACACCTAGAGTTTCCTAATAAATCCTGCTAAAGAGAATTGGCATCTGGCAAACGGATTGCATGTAAAGCCACAAAAGGATAAAACAGAACCAGCTTGTGGAACAGCTGTTACCACAAACTAGTGCAGTAACAAAACCAGCATGGTTTGAACGCTCCCAGCTTACCTGTTCTGCAGCTCCTGGTTCCCTCTTCAAAATTGCTTCAGCTGCTTTATTATTTTTATATGTCATAGCACAAGCAAAGGGAGTCATTCCTTGCCTGTCACGTACATTCAGCTTAATATCTGGATGTGAAATCATCAGCTGAATGATAACATTATGTTGGTTGCTAATGGCAACATGGATTGGAGTTCTTCCTTCTGCATCCTAGAAGGAAACCAAGAAATTTGTTATATATAGACTCAGTAGTACACAAATCCTTCCCTAATTTTGAAGGGTCAAGGCAACTTAATAGTTTAGTCCTGTGATCTACCCAGCTTCCTTCAGCATGGACACCAAACAGCTGCAGGGCAAGCTCAAACCCACAGTGTAAGAAAAGCAAACTGAGATTTGTTTCTCCAAACAGGCTGACCTCAATCCTGTGCTATACAGCCTTTTAAATATCTCACCATAACATTTCCCATGTAGTCAGTCATTCTGGGGGCAGAGATTAGCATTCAAATTTAATAGCAAAGTCAGCTGAGGCATTTAAACATTTGTTTGCATCAAGCAGCAGTTAACAGACAAGGCTGCTTTGTAACTCTGTTCTGTGATTCGTTTTAATGTCACTTTCAACAGCATCAGGACCTAAAAATGTTAACCATTCATTTCTTTTGCTGTTATTTATAAAGCTTCTGTTTAAGGACTACTGTGTAACCAAAAATGAAGTGTAACTCATACTCACATCACCTCAGTTTATTCAAAAACAGAAGACATTTCCCAAACATACTAATAACAAAGTACTCTGGAGTACTATGGAGTTTTACACTGTAGCTGATTTAATGATTAACTGCAGGACAATACAGCCCTGCTCCTGCCGTTAATTCACACTAGGGGCAGAAGACACTGAATCCCACTGCTACATGAGAAAACTAACACCGCAAGAAGTTTTCTGTATCATTATTTTCCTTCAGCATAGCTTCCCGAATTAACCACCATATGGGCACCAGGTCTGGTAGAAAGGGACAGGAGAGAAAGCAGATCTTCAGGCAGTCATTGCACTGGCTCAGCTCTAAGAGCATATTTTCTTTTCTCCATCAAGCAAAACACACAGCTGAGAGGAAGGTTTGTTTTCACTACATTAGAGACAAAGAATCTACTTTAAAAAATTGTGCATGATTTGTCCACGTACCTGAGCATTGACATTGGCACCAAACTCCAGAAGGCACTGGATAACCTCCTCTAGTCCCCAGCAGGCTGCCAAGTGTAGGGGTGTCTGTCCATCATGGGCTTCCTCTTCTCCTTCTCCATTTGGGCCTGGCTTTCTGGGACTATTCACATCACACCCACTAAAACAAACACAGTGCAGTCAATCTATTATGTTTAATCCAGATTTAAACTGCTTGGAAAAAGGTCACAGAAAAGATTACAAGAGCTGATCCAGCAACTGCTGACACATTCTACAGAAGCACAAGTTTCTGGTTTTAGTTTGACTCTTTTCATCAAGAACATGAAGCTATTACAGATAACAGAACGTGTCTCTAGGACTGGTCAGAATTCCCAGTGTCACCCACCCAGCAAAAGCCTAAGGAAGCCCATAGCTGTTATTGATTCGAGATAGCATTCAATTAATTTACACCAGGGGCATCCCTACAGACACGTTAGAAGGTTTGTATTTTGGAAGGGGTCTGACCTGCGGATCAGGAAGCAAGCAATCTGTTCACTGTTCTCATCAATAGCTCTGTGGAGAAGGGTTTGTGAGCAGCCACTTGGTCCTGACCCCCAACATGTTGCATCACAGCCATGCCTAACCTGGAAGGAGAAGCACAATGACACAGTGAAGGTTTTTTTCAACAGGCTCCTACTATAGTCCCTGACTAATGCTTCTGGAACATCATCCCCTAGAGGTAAAACTTGAGATGCCTTGTCTATTCTTGTGACAGTCACTGAATTTCAGGAAGCTACTTTAAAGTCTTCCAGACCAATACTTTATTGGTTTACTGTGTAATCCTTAATTAGGTGGTATTTATTAACAATTCAAATATTCATCCATATACTTCGATAGACAGATCTTAAGCTCATAAGAATGAATTAGTTACCTCACTTTCAGCAATGACAAGCACCTACAGTAAATCAAGCAGCATCAGCAGACATTGCCTTTGAAAGTCTGGCCCATTTACCTGCTTTCTTATACGTTCAGCTAAACAGAGAGAGTTTTTCCCAGGACTTGTATTGCTAATATTTGTATTCTTCTACTAGAGAGCTACATACTTGAGCAATGTGGCACTTAAGACTTGTTCCACTCCTCTTTACAAACTATTTACAAGGTTTAAACATCAGTAGTTAAGAGTGTCATCTCTATAAGTGTTCTTATCCAATACCAGAACAGTCAAGAAGAGTTAGATGATGTATTTTTCAGGTCACTAGCAGAGTTTTTAAATAGTTGTCTCTAGCAGACAACTAGGACAAAGCTTTCAAGCAACTTCCTTGTGAAATGACACAAGGAGGTCTACTTGCGTCTCCTAGGAAATCTCCTGCTGTATCACCCATGCCTGAAAGTAAAGAGTCTTTAAAGGAAATATAAGCCTTTAAAGGCCTTCTTGGTTCAACTTGAAGATGCAATAAAAAGCAACACATACACTAAAGCATAAAATGAGTATTCAGTTTTATTCAAAAAGCTGATCATTACACAAGTCGTGTATGCCACAGACTGATCTAAGCAGATCCTTACTCCTTTCAGATCAAGAATCCACACAGCATATTGTATATTTTTATTAAAGTAACTGCAAGGTATTTGGTTATGCAGACTACAGTATTTATAAGATTGCTGCTGTAAAGAGGAATTTCTGGTGAAGAAAAAGACCTCCAGAAATTAGTAATATTGGACTAGTCTGTTCTCTTCATGCATTGAGTTTGTTTTTGCTGATGAAGCCTTTTGTTGCTAGCAAGATGAACAAAAGTGAGACTAAAGCCAACTGACAGTCTTACCAGAGTGGATGCAATATCTTCCAGGTTGTTTTCCAAGGCAAGCCATAAGGGAGGATTTCCTTTCTCATCCGGCACAGACATGTCCGCTCCTCTGGTACAAATGGCATCCACCACGAGTGGGAGCTGGTTTTGGATGGCCAGCTGTAGGGCTGTCTCTCCATCCTGAGTTCTGCAGCAGGGACACTTGCAAGCGTTAGAGACGCATTATAAAGTTCAGCTACAGCACTTTATTGGCAAAGCCAAGAATTATCTCCTCTCATATGTATTTTTGCTGTGGTAAGACCATCACAAACACACCATGTATTTCATCACAGCTCTGTAGTCCACCTTTCTTCCCCCCTCCACTTTTAGCAAGTGATTGATTTCTAAAGTCGGAAAAAAAAGTTAGTGTTCTTAGCTCAGAGACACTCAATTCCTTCAGTGCAGCCACTATTTTCACAGTTCTTCCAAGCCAGCCTGCTGCCACAGAAGCAAACAGCTTTGTCTGCAACATGGCAACACTTCAAGCAACAGTCAGATACCAACTGTTAAAAAGTTGAAAGCACAGCAGCATTAGGCAGTTAGTACCCATGACATTCATTACAGTACAGCTTGCCAAATTTAACAGACAGCCTGTCAGTCATGTAAGCAGACAAATGTTCTGTTAAGTCTAATATCAAGTTGTCTAGGAGATACTGAGGAGGCAAATTTATCAGGCTCCTGTTGCTAGATCTGTATCTAATTATTTTAGATGGTAGCAAACATGCAGCTCTAACAAGCTGGTAAATGGATGACAGAATAGAAGTTCAGTGCCTCTAGGACTTTAGTCTGCTACAGAGGATGCTGTTTTACCTAGAATTAAGTGGCATCTCCTTCTGCAGCCTCATAAGGAGGTACTGACCAATGGAGTTATACATAGGTCCAAGTTAACATATGTAATCCCTCAGGCCATAACTAGTGCCACAAAACAGTGCCAAACATGTAACTATGTGTAAATCACGATCTGAAACAAATCTCAAGCCATTATACAAAGGCAGTCACCACCTGCTCCTAGATACATATGCAGGTGAGTGCCGTATCAGTTAGGATCTTACCTGACGTTTATATCTGCCTGATGTTCCAGCAGGAAGAGGGCACTCTTACTGTCCTGTCTCTGGATTGCCATGTGTAGGAGCGTCTGTCCATCTGACATGGTGTCATTGATGGATGCCCCAGATCCAAGCAGCTGAGCTGCTATTGTGTGCATGCCTGAACAGTTCAAGCTCATTAGTATTTTACCTTCAGTTCTATAAAACAGAAACACTGAGACTAATAGAACAGAGTTAATGTGCACAGACAATACAGTGATCTTGTATGAAAACTACTAGGGAGTTCACACAGGAAGAATTCCACAGAACTGCAAGTACAGTTCTGGGCAGAAGCTGTAGGACTAGAAATCTTTCACTAAGTCATATGTGAACACTTAATTTTAAAAGCTGAAGAACCATCTAAAGCTCTCCTTGACAACTCCTCCCCAGCAGCACAAGCCAGAACATGAACACACACCTGCTGTTCTATGTTTAAGAAAATCTTGTTCACATCATAGCTTCTCCATCATTGTAAAGTCTCATCTTGAAGGCACATACCTGTCCAAAGGGCCAATCCTAGCACAGTCTGGTCTCTCGAGTCCTTTAGACTAAAGTCAGGAATAATTTGCAAGTTGTTGGTAGCATGAAGAGCATTAGCTACAAGAAAGCATAAGGAATCAGGGCATTCTTGTATTTGACCTGCAGTTGCACACTGAAAGCTGCAGCAGCAATGTCACATTTTGTAGTAGGTTGTTCCTTTAGCAGTCAGTTTGTAAGATCTAAGCAAAGTACGTTCAGCTTCCCTGATGTGACACTGCTTAGGATTCAGACAATATTACCACTACTGCCTAATCTTAATACATATAATAAGAAAAATTCAGTTTTCTGGCTAAGAGGCTTAACCTGCCCCTTTATATCTGCAATTTCAAATAGATTGGCATATACAAAGGTCTGAGAATGAAGAGTGGAGGCTCCACAATATGGTGGCAGCATCCCTCCTTCTCCATTCCCTGAGATGGACAATGTTTACCCCAGTTCACCTAATTCCTTCTAAATCTCACTTATGGTAGGAGACAAAACTGGCCCTGCTTCAGCTGTCAAACTCCCTTCCTGCTGCTAGAAAGACGCTAACTAGTAGGATTTAATGAACTCATCTGTTGGTATTTGAGCACTCAAGTTTCAACTCTACTATAATACCAGCATTTCTCTGCATAAAGTCCTCTTACTAAGGAGTTGAGGAAGGCAGAAGTCTCACCACAGAAAGATGCCTTTATCCAAAACTGAGTCCAGCATTCACCTGAAGCAAATGCTTTGAAGCAATCTCAGTTGTACAGCTAGAACAGAACCTGAGACTAATTGCTTAAGTCTATTATCTACAGTGGAGAATTTACAAACACTCACAGACAAAATAATTTTCTAGTTTTAACAAGCAGATAATTGGAATCTAAAACTAGTTAGCCAGTCTTATTAATTGCTATACTTAAACACTGTTTACAGGAAGATATGCTTCCTCAGTACTTTGTCAAAACACAGCTTGGATGCCATCCTGACACACCAATTCACTGCAGCTTCAACAGTCTGGACCAGCAAACACCTACCTTTTTGTTCTAGGATGACTGACACCACATCTGGGTGATTGTAAGCAATAGCCATGTGAAGGGGGGTTTGCAGATGAACGTTCTCTGCTGATGGAGGAGCAGATGCATCCTTCGGCCCAAGCACCGCTTCTGCTGTCTGGATGTTGGGATTGGCTCCTTGCTGCAGGAGTTCTGCTGTCAGGTTTGCTAGGCCGTGCCTGCAGGCTGTGTGCAGTGGAGTTTCTCCCTTTAATAAACAGGGTGCTGGGTTAACAGCTTGAGACATGAAGAGAAGCAGCTTTTAAACTATTAAAACTACAAGAGCTGGTGTGAAGAGTTTCACTCCTAGTAGCTGAAGCTTGTTAGGAGTTCCAAAGTACATGAGTTAGGTTTTACTAAGGATTTTATTATACCAGACACTGCAGTAAGTGCTAAAAGCATGTTAACAACTGGTGATTCTGCAAGAACAGAGCCACAAGAATGCAAGTGGTCACTAGTAAATACCTGAAAATATGTAAAGGTTCACAAAATGCTCCAACTTGCTTTAAGCTATGGTTTGGCTATAAGAGATCTCTGCTATCTTATTTCTGAAGAGAAGTAAGGAAACTTTCCAACTAAGTTTCTGCTTTTACCCATTTGTTTTGGTGGTTGACTTTTGCTCCATGAGTTGCTAGGAAGAGAGAAGCTGCCTCATTTCCTGCACCAGCTGCTCTCTGAAGTAAGCAGTTTCCTAAAGAAAAAGAATGAACACTGTTAAGAGTGCTATTCCAACCACACTTTGATAACAAGCGTGCTAACACCTTCCCCACTACCTTACAACATTACACTTCGAAGCCAACAAGGAAAACCCTAGGTACTAGTAGCCCCCTTGCAACACTGGACTGCAACAGGCACTTCCCTTTAGTGATTACACATCTTGAAACTGTAAAGAGGATATTAGAACCTGGCAATGAGTCCAGATTTTCCGTCACTTCCTGCAAGTCCAGCTCAGCTTGGGACTGTCAGCGTGCCAGCTCTGGGTAAAGCAACTACCACCTACCATTTATTATGGAGAAAATGCTGCTGAAACCTCATTCACCTCCTCCAAGTGCACTCAGCACCAAGAATTAACTTAGAAGCCTTCAACCTACAAAGAAATACTGTGTTTTACCTGTTACTGTGTCTGGAGCATCTGTATTGCTGCCTCGCTGGATCAACCTTGCTGCAAAACTGTTCTCATCAAATGAGGTTCCGTTCACAACAGGGGCATCCTCGAAAGGGTTCACAGACTGATCAGACGATACAGTGATATACTGGACTGCAAGCCACAGAGCTGTGCTTCCTTCATGATCCTTCAGCTCCAAGTCTAGTCTAAAAATAAGAGTTAGTGTCCCTAGTTTATACCTTAAACATGGTTCCCCAACACAGCTTAAGTTTCAAGTGTTCGAACAGCTGTACTAGTTCATCTCATACATCTCTGACAACTTTTGCTTGCCAAGAAGCCTACTGTAGCTCCAGTTACTTCAGAGAATTTGTGAATACTTTAAAATAAGCACAGCACCTTTCAGTGACTACTAGATTCAAGCTCATTGCTCCTAGGGAAGTGTAGAATCCCTGGTAGATTTGGGCTCCCACTAAGTGTAACAAAGAGGCAAATCCCCTTGAGTAAGCTGTGTACAAGAACTGCAAATACAGCTGCGATGAAACTGAGTCAAATCAAGTGTTCTGCTTCACCACCTTAAGAAGTCACCTGTGTTAGCTTTAAGCAGAACCCAAGCTGACCTCAAGAACATATCGAGACATTTCAAGAGTGTTATTACTCTTTTTAGCTCCACTACAAACCAAGCTTCCTACATTACTTCACCTTTGAAATTATTTCAGGCTCTTTGAAAAAGAGAGATGCAGTTTGCTGCTTCTTTACAGTAGGGCAAAAACTTATGTGGCTTCTAACATGGTTTTAGCATCTTCACTTATGCAAAGCCTTTACACTTTTACATCCAAAGTTATTACTAGTCTCACTATAAAGCAAAAAGGCACTGAAGAGTTGTTAAACCAGTTTTCATATCTTCACTGTACAAGGTAACCTCAGGGTATTTTACATTCAAGTGAGACTTACTGCTTGCACTGCAGGAACTGACTGAACACAGGCTCATTCCTGACCACAATGGACACATGTAACGGGGTCCTGTAATAGGAGCAAAGAACAGTTACAACAGGAATAAGTGACGCTTCAGAATTTGGCCCCAGTCACCAACATGCCCCTAGAGAACTATGGGCTTAACTTTCATCTCTGCTTAAAGGAGAAGGGCACAAGCACTTCTTAAAGAGAAATCTAAACTTTTAGTGAACATGATTCCAATTAATTTAGTAGTAAGGAACTCATCAATGTAAGAAGTAACTTTAAAGGAAGAAGCACAATAGCCTCGCCTATCAGAACTGTGCAGCTGATATATTCCAAGTATTCTATATTATTCTATGAACTTGCTTGCCAGCCCAACCTAACCCGTGAAAAAGCTTACAGGCCCTACACTTCAGATAAACAAACTGCAGAAACTGGTGGTTTTTGAGACTATTTTAGTTTCCCTGACAGCTTCAGGTACATTGTCATCATAGTTAGCTTTTACCATTCAGTGATTCAATAAAGGCAATTTAACTGTGTGCCATGTGTTCTAACATTATCAACTCACCCCAGCTCTCTGTAGCTGGGCTACATTAATTGGCCATGACAGGGTACCATTCACCCCGCACTACTTTCTACTTTGAGTGCTACCAACAGGTCTCAAACTGGGCAAATGAATTCCTGCTTCCAGTATCAGCTGTACTTTGCTGAAAGACCTGAACAGGTTCTTAGGAGGCTGCATCTGATCACCACAGCATTGTCTGTTACACTGGTAGCAGACTTGACTTCCCACAGTATTTACCTGCCTTTGCTGTCCTGCATGTTTGGATTGGCTCCTGCCTGCAGGAGGGACTGTGCGATTTGTGCCATCTCTGCCATCACATCCGGCGAGTGCTTCTTGGGGCTGTACGATGCCACAAGGTGCAGAGGAGTCTCCTGGTCTCCCAGTGTAGCAGCATTCACACGGGCACCATTTTTAATGAGAAAGTTTGCAGCAAATTTATCTCCTTTTGGGAAACAAAACAAGGTTATTAATGGATATATGTACCCTATATATTTTATACTCCAGGAAACGGAGACACATGACTTCACTCCATATTATACACTCATTCCAACACAAGTGTCTGCTCCTAGAATGCCTCAGCAACAGGCAACTTCAACAACGCTTCACTGCAAAGTCAGGATTAAAATATTTCACAGCAAGCCCTTTGAAAAAGCGTTTTGCCTACAGGTTACCTGTGACTCAAGTTCTCACATCAGCTTATTGTTATAGTGATACTGACTTGGCTCATTCCTCTATCAAGATAAATCCATTGTTGCTTTAATAAAACATTGGACAGAAACTGTGATACTAAACACACAAGTATTTTTTGAACAAAAGGTCCTATTCCAAGGCATTAGTCAAAAGTTTCCAGTTCAAGTTAGTTTGTTGAGTCTTACTACATAAATAAGGAGTAAATACAGCCTTTGCTCTTGGAAATTCAGGCCCTCATATATATATATAGGGTAAGGGCTTCAGCAGCGCAGACCCACCATGCACAGCATTCCCAAGAACTCCTTCTTGAGAGCTTCTCAGGAGTCAGAACTTACACCAACTTCAACACATGAAACCTCGAACTTGAAACACCAATATGCAAAGAATAACTTCAGGAAAATACTAGCTGCCCTTGCTTCAAAGGCCACTTTGCGTAGACATATTCATATTTTGCTTGGCCTGAATGCAAGACTGGAGAACAAAGAACAGTGTTTCAATCTATATTGCTGGGTTATCTCTGCCAACAAAAACAAAAATCCCACTCTGATTTCCCTATCAGACATTCCCCCACTTTTCAGTGATCATAAGTAATAGGAATCATGTGGCAAGTGCAGACAATTTGTTTTACCTCCATTTCCAGAACATGTGATTGTTAAATGTGATTAATTCACTGAAGCTGTGGTTACTGAAAAGCAAGTGTTCATTCTCAGATCTCTAGGTCAGACTGAAAGCAGACATTAGAACTAGGGACAAATGCCAGTATTAAGTATGAAGAGCAGCCTGCTGCAACTTTTCCAGTGTTTTATACAGCTGCAGCCCTCACAACACTGACCTATGCCTACAACATCTCCTACTCCTGTGGCTGAAGTCTCACTCACAGGATCAGAAGCCAGCATTACCCTGTTTAGACATGCAAGAGATTAATTTAAATTTTGTGATCTTAAAATACAGCTCCCAACTTCTTCCTTTACTTCTAGGGGTCCAAGACAGTTTGCTGCTAAAAATAAACTTATGCTTGGCTTTCTGGAAGAGAGCTGCCAAAGACATTGCAGAAATAACGAGCAGCACAAGGTGTTCGCTGCAGATTTTTACCACACTTTGACCACAGGCCAAGATGCTGCTGATCCAAAGCCTTCAGAGTACTGTGGCCATGACAACCAGAACCTGCTGTGCTCCAATGCTCACAAGATGCATTTTCCACTCTAAGGTGGAGAACAGCTCAACATCATCACATAGTTATACTCAGACTCCACTCTGGTAATTGCACTGGAGCTTTGAAAATATTCAGATTGGACAGAGGTACCGCCACTTGCTCCTCATCTTCTTTCAGTCACATTTTCCTATTCTGAAACTGCTGTGGCAGTTTCCTTGCAATGGCAAGGACGCTTATTGTTAACCATATCTCAAAGAAGCATATGCTGCATTCAACCCAAGTCTAGAAAAATACTTTGTCTTTGAGACCCTTATGTTGTTGTGCTCAATTCAACTATTTGTCAGAAAGAATACTGCCAAATTAGAATATTCCCAGTGTCTCCCTGTATTTCTTGCTTTAGCAGGCAATGCTCTTCTAGATTGTACCTGGATGTCACATAGCGTAAGTTTGCCCAGCCAGCAGACTGGCTCTCAGATCTCAAATAACAGTCTGTCTGCTTTTATGTCAAAAAAAAAAAACAGGACAAAGTTCATACTTCACTAAAATTTTCTAACTGCAGTGTCAACTACAACATGACACAGGAATAGACTTTGAAATATGTATTCCACACTGGGAACAACTGGAAGTTAACAAAGCTTCATATCACATCTACTTACCTCTCTGGATGGCTTTATGGAGCAGACTCCAGCCTCTCTTGTCTGCCCTATCTACGTCAGCCTTGTAGTTGACCAGTGTAGTTGCAATACTCTCCAGTCTTTGGGCCAGGGCTAGATCCAGAGCAAGATCTCCATTGTGATCCAATTCATTGAGCTTCCCAGGAAGCTACAACACATACAGTCAACTGACATTAGAAGTACTTGAATAATTCTTCCTTGCCCCTTGTTGGGGACAACTTATTTGCTAGTTGTTTAGAGTTTTCATCCAAGCAGAACAAATACCTGTTACTTCAGCTTTCAACAGAAAAGTTGTTCAAGGCAATGATTCTTACTGAACTGCCAAGAAGCAGCAAAGTTGGCTATTATAACCATTCAGCTTTAAATGGGCATAGTAATACCAGGTAATGGACTTTATTAGATATATTCTGTTGCACAGAAGATGTCTGAAGTGTTACGAATCACTTCTAAATTATGTCTTCATGGAGCTACTGCTAGATAAACCTCCATTACATACACAGAAGTAGCTCTGGCAATGCCAAACATGCAAATAAGAATTAGTGAAAAAAATCACTAACGAGGTTCAGACTGGTACTTAGGAACTAGTTATTTGAAACACCAAATTCTAGAAGATAGATCAAGTCAGCCTCACTATACCTGTGAATCCATTTCTATAAGGTACAAGAAGACTACATCTTCTCTCTCAACTTTAATAGCCTTATGCAAAGGATATTCTGTCTTTGACTTGAACATTTTATACAATAGCTGAGCACTCATGCTGCTGAAGTCTTCTTTACGCAAGTCATCCTAGAAGCAATAAAAAAAGAGAAGGGTAAGCAATACTCCTGTTTTATTTATAGACAAGGCATTGCACAATGTAATTCTGAAGTTCACAAAACAAGTTCAGTTAAAAGTTCCATTTTTATAACATTTTGGCAGGAAAAATCCCAGACAGTCTTTTAAGATTAGGAAGAAACAATCAGGAAGCTTTAAATCTTACATTTTAATTTCAAGATTAGTTAGTGAAATTTTTCTTCCTTTTTGTCTACAGACATGGAAAACTCACATTTTATCAGACACTATGTTGGATTAACATCTAGTCTTTAAAATAATCCTTTACTGACTTATTCTTAACTCTGACAAAAAGTCCTACAACTATTGAAGACTTATCCATAAAATTATGAATAAAAGTAAACAGAAGCTTAGGAATAAAAAGGCCTTAGGTCTGAGTTAGTGCTCATTTGACTAAACAGAAGCAACTTCATTGCCAGGTAGAGCTGAGCATCAAAAGTCAGGAGTCAAGAAGAAAGTCAAGAGTTAAAACTGCTGGCCCACAGGTTCAGATATAATAATCTTTTTTTTATGTATTAACATATCAAAACACTTCCCTCTGCCTTAGCATTAGCCAATGAAAGAAACATCCACACTAAGAGCATGCATTTTAGATTTAGAATAATCTAAAGCCCCCCCCCCCCCATTACTGTTGACAAGTCTTATTTTAAAAGCTAATTCATTACTTAGTTAATCAAACTTTCTTCAAAATAAGAGACCAGAGCAAGTAAAACTTCCAAGCTGGTTGCAAGACTGGTTGCCTCTCCCTACATTACAGAAGATAAATTTCCCTGGCTTCCATGAATTATTTTTAGAAGTAAAAGCAGGCCTGGGATTTGTGATCTGTATAGACAGAGACCAACTAAGGATGAACTTCTAAACACTTTGGAGTCCAGATTTGACAAACAACCCTCATGCTTATTAGAACACAGTCCCTTCTATTTGGCTCATGTTTAGGAAACTAAGACACTTTGTACAGTGAAGTATTTCCAATGAACAGAACAAGTCTTCAGGTATAAGTTACTCTCCCCACCAAGGCATTCCCAAGACAATTGACTAACTAACTGAGGTGAGACAGTATGGTAAGGCAAGCAAAATTCTACTATTACGTTTCTATAATGTGCAAACATTTTTCATCTTGCTTCCTTGGGCCAGGACTCACCCAGTGGCTAGCAATAATCTCAGCACAGTAGTTGAGGAGTGTGCTGGCACTGAGCTCCTCGGCGGTCTGATAGAAACGGATGCAGTTCCTGACATTAACAAGTGACATAACTCCTTTTTCACATCTGTCAAAACAGAAAAGCCAGTGTCAGTAATCCAAAAGCTTTACTTAATCACTCTCCCATGCCGTAACAAGAGTCCTAATACTCCTTTTCATAGATGCCAGTAGAATATAGCATGGACTTGCTGTATTATAAGGCTAAACTGCATAAAGATACTTTTGTCAGAAGCCCTTGAAGACAGCTTCCCTAAGAGCAGACTTCTATCAGAATCCACCTAGCCAAAGTCCCATGATAACACCACACTGGAAGAGTCTGCAAGTACAGATCCATCTCAGTTCTCCCAAGGGCACAAACTGCAGTTCATTCACTGCTATGAAGTAGGGAAGATGTCTATCTCTACAAGTGTTACAGTGATCACAAGCAGGGGTTGTTGAGGTTGCATATTAGGAAAAATGTCTTCACTGAAAGGGTCATCAGGCACTGGCACAGGCTGCCCCAGGCAGTGGTAGAGTCACCATCCCTGCAGGGATTTAACAGGTGTGTACATGTGGCACCTGGGGACATGGTGAATGATGGACTCGGCAGTGCTAGGCTTTTGACCACTCTATCTTAATGGTCTTCTCCAGTCTAAACAATTCCATTATTCACTGATTCTATACCTACAAAAACATCTCATAATTATGAATGGCATCCTACACATGGACCTGTCACTGGACTACTATGACCACACAACTGCTAAATTCACAGTATAACACGAGGGCAGCTTTTAGGCTGGTACAAGGCTTGAAGAAGTTTTAGCATTGGCCTTACAGATTTCAACTTCTCCGGTCAAAACACTTGACAGCAATTTAGTTGCTTCATGTTGAAGGCATGCAAATCATATAATTATGAATGTCATGTACTGCTACAGACACCCCTTGGGCAAAGGATTATTCAATCAAAGGGTACTTTAACTATATTCAAGGCTTTGAAGTTGTACAAAACTTCACAAGGTTTCAATTTGTACTTTCAGGCTTCTCACTAACTCTAAATGGTTTAGAACACTATAATTCAATATAACAACCTAGTCCCTAGTGCCACAGTGTAATCTCAATCTCAGAATGAGAAAGCATTGTACTGTTACATTAACCTTATTTCTGAAGAAAGGTTGCACAAGATGCACAGAAGTTACAAAAATTTCACCTGTGCTACTTTAATTAGCTGGCAAGCTAATTGCCATTGACTCTTCCTAGCATTCCCTAACAATTCCTTTCTTGCAACTCTCTTGAACCTGATATTATTCTACTGATGTCCTCTCAGCACCAGATTAGGGTTATTAGTTTGACTGGGAGAAGAACTGGAAAGTAAACATATGACCTGTGAGAAGTCTGCTACAGTTTAACAGCAGTACAATGCTTCACTTTCCTAGATAAACCGAATGTCATGTTGTATTATTAAAAGCTCAAGACTTTGAAAAAGCATAATTTTATCCAATTGCCAGCAGCTATCATCTTATTTCTGTTCAAACAAGGCTTAAGAGTTCAAATATATTTACTAAGACTCACCTTTCCCTAAGCAGCTGGAGCTGAAATTTATTAGCTAATTTCATGAGCTCTGTCAAGAAGATATCATCTTCTCTCAGCTCAAGTTCATCTGTGTAGATCCACCGCAGCATTGCCATGGTTACTTCTGGGTCAGCATCTGGTACAGGGAGCAACAGGATTAATAAAATACCTAAAAACAATCACCTATCCTAGTAGTTGCTCTTCCTTTGACTTCTGAAAGTCAGAGCTACCATAAAAAGAAAAATACAGTCTTGTTTTGAAACTGTACTTAGTTCAAAATGTCAAAACTGGCAAAATTGGTCAGAAGTTAAAACAAATAACAACGCTGGCACCAAGCAGGAAAACCTTCTTACACTGGGACACTGCAGCGTGCAGGGAGCCCTGTAACATCTATCTGCTACACCAATGTTGCATACTTAGGGGCCATTAATGCCCTTTATGCTCCTTGGTCCCTCACATATGGCCAAATGCACATCCACATCTGACAAGAACAAAACCCCTTTTTGATTTAACAGCCATATGTTATGAACTACTACATTCCAACAAAGGTACTTACACCTTGTTACACTTTGGTAATGACTACAAAGCACTTCAAACTGCCGGTAGCCATTTCTAGGAAAAGTGTAAAAATGCCAGTTTAAGGAGCTGGTTAGATTTCAGGTGTTTACAAGACTGATCACAAACTGATGTTTTTACACAGTGGGAAAAACAGAAAAATCACACCACGGGACACTACACAAGCCCAGTGGCCAAGGACCTTTGTCACCTACTTCCAATTAAAATGACAACCCATCTTACAAGGACGTAGATAAGAATAACTTCAGAAGATCACATCAATTACAACAGAAATACCATTCATTTTAAAAATTAACCATAGTCCTTTGAGCTGTTTTTTTAAAACAAAATTAATTTAAAAACCCTACAGACACCAAAATACCCACCCTAAAACATCTCCTTTAGATGGAGGGTTGGCCCAGATTATCTGCAGAGTAGCAGCAGTACTTGGCATGCAGACTGCCTCCCAGGAATCACAAGGTTTTAGTAAGACAAGTATTTTTCGCCAAATTCGAAGCAATCAGAAAACCTACTTGAGATGTACTATCAGCTCTGCCTTGGCAGAGGTAAGAGTGCATTTTCTCCCTCTCAGTAAGAGAACATGCGTTCATCTCTTTCTACTCTTTTAAAGATTAGAAAATTCTACAGATTAAATGAACTCTAAAAACACTCAATCTCAAATGCTCCCTGCATTCTGAAGATAAGATTCAGGCAATCTTAGCTTGCAAGTTTTTAAGAGAACCCCTTAAGAAAACCATTTCCAGGGAACAGCTTGTTGCTTGCTCCAGCTACTTCATAAGCTAATCCTTGTGCCATTCATCAAATTTATCAAAAAATCAGTAATTCAATTTTACAGTGGAAAGTATCATTTACTAGCACATATTTAAGCAGTGTTTGCATTGTTAAACATGTAAGACCGCAGTTACATTTGAGATTCTCAGACTAGCTTACATGTGGAGCTAGAAATGCTTTGGACTGCCACTTGTAATGACACTACAAGTAACATAAGAGCTTTTTAGTAATAGCTTTTGTTAGCATAGCACTCAGTTTCAAAACTCCTTGGCATCTGTTTTCTTGTGGCTGCAGAAAGATCCACAAATCATGTTGCACAGAAGCCCATGCTGTCTCATAAAACCAGCTTGCTGTGACTTGCTACTTTCCAGTTTGTCTGCACTCAGAATTCATTATAAGATTAAGTGCAGAAAGTGAAGCCAATACTTAATATTCAACATGCCAGTCAGCAAGCCTGCTTAACTTCATACCTGGTTTTATTGCTCACAAATTAATTGTATAAGGCTCTCCTACATTGATAAGTACAGAAAAGCCTGTTGAGAGGTTCAATCTGCAGAAACACTGCTCAATGTAAGTACATGCAAGAAACAGCTACAGCAAAACAAAATGCTTCTGTAGAAGATGGTCTTTTAGAAAACTTCTCTTCCTCACCTGTTTTACAAAGGTATCAGTGCCAAAGCAAACAATTTCAATAACATATCAGTACTTGTATTCATTTCCCACACACACTATGTTAACAAGCACCAAGGTATTTCCATGACACGCTTCAGAGAAATTATGCACACTACCTCAAAAAGCCCTGTCCTTCCTCACAAAGGAAGAAGTCAAGCTCCTCCACATAGATTTGTTTTTCATTATGTTTAGTTGACTCTAGAAAAGACAAACAGGCCACCAATCTCAACCCCTGTTTGTTAAAGAGAAAGAAGGCAGGTTATTGATTTAACTACCACTAGCACCCAGTTCACAAGCTCACTACCCCTTTTCAGAGAGAGAGCTCCATAATCAACAGATTAAGCATCACTTTGAGTGGACAGCACTAGACTGAAAGGCACTTAAGTAACCTTCTCCAACAGGTCCTTTCACAAGTCACCCTAAAGACAATCGAGGCATCACATTACTCAGCAGTGACTGACCTGACAGATCCAGCTCCTCTGTTGAGGCAAGGTTGGCAAGACTCCATGTATCACTGCGTGCCGCCAAGACAAATTTGTGAGCACTGATGTGCTTGTCCCCAACCTTTATCTTCAGATCACTGATAGGAGAAAAAAAGCACAAACACGTATTATGCAGACTTCCCCTGCACTTAGGTATGTACAGATTCAGCACCTCCACAGTATCTATGTCCTGGTACCCACATTTAGGTTCAAGTTGTTTGAGATATTAAAACACGATTGTTTAAGTAGAACATGTTGTCAAATGACAATTCATATTTTTCTAGGGAGAAATGCAATGAGTCATTAATATTTCAAGTGCTTGGTTGGGTTTGGTTTTTTCTACCATTTCAGAATAAACAAGAGAATTATTGTAGGAGTTAGGAAAAGCCAACAACCTTGAAGTTAAATATTTATGTCACAGTGTCCATACTAATACTGTCAGCTAAGCACCAATGCTTTCAGGCAAGACCAGCAAGAGAACAACGCTGTTTGACAGTAGTCTGAGTGCAAGGCAGAATCCCCAGTTCCCAGGAGACCAGCTGTCAAGAACACCCATTTAATCCTGACCCTTTACACCAGGTTATCCACTGCAGTTAGAAAACACCTGCCCTGCTCATTTTGAAGTCCCATGGCTTGCAAACGTTCTGACTGCGTAGGTGTGCTTTCCAGACCATTTTCCAAATCAAAGCACTGCTATAAACTACAGCACAACACAGATGTACTCAATGAAACCTGCACTGGGACCTGCTACCTTTCTCATTCTGTGATATGTAAGCCCTTTTAGACAACTATTCTATGCCTTTAAAGCTAAGAAGCTGAACACAAATAAAGTGCTCAAACTCTTCTGACATATACTACCCATCAAATCTTTTACCCAGCAGGCTACAGTAAGTTCTTGCAGGCACAGAGCCTTTTCTCAGGAGGCTCATGAAGAGATGCTGGTGCAAGGAAATTTTAGCTAAAATAGATTTCCCCTTATATGACTAAACTCCTTTACTATATTGGCATTGCTTTCAGAAGCAGCAAAGAAATTGATAAATATCACAGTAGTCTCAGAACTGAATCAGCTCAGGATCTAGAATACGGAAGAGATCCTTAGTGTGGCTATGGAAAAGAAACCATTAACCATAACTTTGTATTGAGATTCAAAAATACAGTGTATCACTAAGTCACATAGATTACTAATAAAACCAGACAAGCCAAATTAATCAAGCTTCTTCACACACAACAGGAATACAGAACTGAAAACATTTTAAGGACAAAACCTTTCAAGAAAGGAACAGTTTTTCAGACACATTGTGTAATTAATCCATCAACTAAGTATGGTCCAGTTCAAAACTCCTTCTGTTAAAAGGCACCTTTGCTGCTGACAGTGATCATGGTCAGTTTTCTCTGAACTTGTCTGAGAGACAAACTTCTGCTTAAAGCTCTTAGATTCAAGAACTGGATTCAGTATACCACTTGATTTTAGCCTGCTCTTCCATCTACAATTGCAACTCAGGACCCTATTCACACCAGGCAGCAAAGATTTTTCCTTGTCTAAGACCAGGACCTAGTGCAGTCAATAAAATCAAAGGTTCCTGTAATTCCCCTTTCCCCAGAGGGGGATTCCTTACCTGTACTGCTCCTGCTGATAGAGTTCAGCTACAATGGCAAGAAGTCGACTGATAAAGGTGTCACTGGCATTGCCCTGGTTGGCCTCAACAGCCAGAAGGTTGCACTTCCTTTCTGTATCAACAAGTTTCTTCTGCAGCTTCACATACTCCTGGCGGAGGAGCATCAGGTGCTTTTCCAGCTTGGCCACCTCCTCTGCAAGGCACACGGTGTTACTACAAGGTTGAGACAGGCACACCTTTGTTTGGCATCTGAGGGTAACTTAACCCTCAGATTACACATGTAGTTTAATTACACAACACTGCAAGGAGAGCCTCTCCTGTTCCACATACTAGACCATCCCACCCCCAGTATTAAACCTTCTATTTTACATCATTTTCATAAACACATTGAAAAATCACAACACAGTCATAGAAGCCACTTACAAAGAAAGCTCTGAATTCTGTTTGGTCACGAATGACATAAAGTTCCTAAAGCCATGGGAATCCATTTCTGTGGAAATTGTGGTGGGGTAGAGGACTAAGTCTCTGGTTCTTACCCATTCAGCCCAGGTAAGATGCTGTTTGACTTGACAGCTGATACTTAAACCACAAGTAAGCATTAGAACAGTTGCTGACGTACTGATCTGCCCCAGAGTATTTAACTGACTGTTTAGAACTCCTCAACCTGTCAGCTAAGAAACTCCCCAAAAAATGGCCACAGTGGAAAACAGATTGTGCCCAGAATCTATGTGCTAAAGGTCAGTCAAAAATATATAAAACTACTTCCTGCTGGCACACACACTCCTCTGTTGGAGGCACTCCACTGACAAGGCATCACATATGGAGTCAAGTCCATGGTGGCTATTTCAGCTCAGAAGCAGCAAAGCGACAGCACCTGGGAATTTGATCCTTGAACAGGTACTTCCATCCCATTGCAAGAACCCACTTTTCCACCACACTTAACTGGTTACTCCACAACATGCTGGGGTAAGTTGTTCACTGAATTCAACCCAGGCCACCTCTATGAAAAACCTCTATACTTCACCGCTGGAAGGAAACATCTGTACAGGTGTTTAAAACAAATCCAACTTATGAGTGCTTATTTATGGATTAGTTGCAAAAACTGTATGTTTGCTATTAATCACGGTGCTTAATTATTTTCTCCCTATCATTAAGCTGATTTTTCAAGTAAGGCCAAATCCCAAACCCGTCCTAAAATAAGAGGGGGCAGGGAGGATAGATTTGGAAGCTAACCAGTGATTTTAGGTGGGAAAGCTCCTACAAGATTACTCCCTACTAGCCAGGAATTCCTACTTCAATGACTTTTCTCCAATATTTATTAAACATCACTAGTACAAACAATGAGAAACTGAGCTCTGTTGATCAGCGTTTTCTTCTTGCTTCTGTAAAAAAGTTCAGCAGCACAGCTGACCTTGGCCTTGCTCTGACACGGGTCCCCAGGGCAGAGCATCAGTCTCTGGCTCTGCTGCAGACAGAACACCTTGTTTAGCCTGTCCTCTACAGGCCCGGAAGCAAATGCTTCCTCATAAGTCTTTTAACTTAACAACTACTGTAATGGATAAACAAAAGGCAACATATCCCATTTCATTTTTCAGTTAATACTACTTAAGCAAGTTTGGCAGGTACGTCCTTCAACAGCCTTTTCGTTAGCTTCATCCTTTAAAATTTCATAAATACCTTCTCCTTTGGGATACCTTCCTTTTTCTACTGAAATATACTCTGATTTCAGAAATGTGCCATTGGCACCACAGCAAGCCTCAAGGAGGGTTTGAAATTCTGCTGTGGTCAGTCTCTCTATCTGAAGATGAATGCAGTTCTGGTGTTCCCAGAACTAGAAGGACATGTCCATTGAGCAACTACTCCTTCCTCATTTCTCCATGAGGAAAGTGTTGGGGGGGCACAAAGCAAGTCCTACAGTTACAGCAGGGAGTGCAGGAATCCAACAGGAGCTCAGAGTGAAAGACGCTGAGAACTGCACCAAAAATTAGTGTATGAACAGCACCACTGCTCATCCAGTGAGATTTTTAGAGGCCATACAAATTCAAATGCCAGGAATAAGAAGCTGCCTAATGAAGCTCATTGCATGCACCACCTTACAGAAATACTGCACCTTCCAGTCAAACCATGGGAGAGTGAAGGTGGGAATAAAGCATCCGTACCAGAGGTAACATTGTAAATACCGTCATTTTACCAAAGTCAGCTCACTGGCTCCAAATTAGCCTGAAATCACTAGGATACAATGCAGAACTACCTCAAACCCCCAAAGAGCAGTAGCTGAAGCTTTGTGCATGACCAACACTCCAGCTTGTTACTGCTGCTTTCAGGGCAATCCCAGACAATCCCTACTAGCAGTGGAAGTACCTCAAAGAACCAAAGCTTTGAGAACTCTTGTTTTCAGATTGACACCATATGCTTCCTGCAAATTCAGTGAAAAGGACTGATGGGTATTTGCTTACTGTATCAGTTACAAGAATTGTAAAAGAAATTATTCTACATGACAACCTGCACAGGTGTTGTGTAGTAGCTACGCTTGACAGTATTTGATCTTCTAGCACATTTCAAATGCACGTTCAAGAGAGTTCTCAATGTCCAATTAATAAACATTTACAGCACAAGAGCAAAGCCTCAGTTTTCCCTGTAAAGCGCTCACTTAGAGAGTGAATAAATAAAATGCACAATTACTGCAGGCACACACACTTAATGATGGTCCTTGCCTCAAGACACTGAAAGGACAGGCTTAGTAAGATACCAGTAAGCCTCTGGCTAAACATCAATCCAAATTGCCTCAGTGAAGAGGATGCCCGGGCTCAGCAGAAAGGAAAACACAAAATGCTTCTTCTTCTGAGCCACAGTCCAGGTAAATAAGAGTAGCGATTGTTAACAGCTTTCTGGCAGATTGATCAGAATCTCACAAACTGGCAGAAGTTTATATTCCATATCAAAGACTTTGAAGAGGATTTCAGGAAAGTCTACTGTCATTTTCTTATAGGAAGAGGCACAGAAGTACTCGAGAGCAAAGAGATAGCTGAATGCAAGTAGGGAGGCAACAGGCAATGAGAGATAACACATATCAAGAACGAGAGGGAGGGTCTAGCGGAACCCCTCACACAGCCCATCCCACCCATCAAAAGCAGTCCCAGAAGCCATACAAACTTTGTTTACTTATGAAGTGGACCTGGGTGAAATATTTCAGAAAACCAAATTATTTCCTTACCCTGTCCACAGCTACACACTCCAACCCTTCTCTCCCCAAGGCTGTACAAGTCACTGCTTTCTTGTTCCTCCTCACTTTTTATCTTTACAGTGCCACCACCCCAAAGTTCTACAGCTACTGCTTCTTTACACTCAAGCATTGATCCAACAGTTCTTACCCATGTCTGCATGTAAGCCTCTGGTATTAGCAGTACAGAACCCAGAAACTACAAATGCCAACTTGGCTCTTGTCTTACTAAGCTGTTCAGTCAATTTGCAGGTAGCAATTGCAATAAATCTGATTCAGGATTTTTGTAGAAGAAGCAACATTTCCTTATGAGAAAAAGCATTTGGCTTCTGAGCAAATAACCACAATTTGACAAGCTCCCTTCCTTAACAGGCCTTCCTTTTTCAGCTGACTCAAGTTTAGCTCTTAACTAGAAAAGTGAGGCTGCAGGTAGGTACCTTGTTTGCAGGGACAAAATGAGCCCCTCTTTTAAGACATCCCAAGGAACTGGGAAGGGTGACAACTCCAGCTTGTTATTCCTGTTCACACAGGATCATTCACTGGTCATGTACTTTCTTTAGCCAGAAGATCAGAGAATTACTTAAGTCAGGGAAGAACCGCTGAGAAGTACAGATTGTCTGAAACAGGGCTTGTATCAACTGCCCGTTAATTCTACAAAGGAGGACCCTGAGCCAGAGCCTCACATCCTTGAGGGTCTGACTGGGGAAAGTTTCACTACCTGAAGCAAACTTGGACATCTAAGGCCCTCCAGAACCGGGTCACCAAGGCTTATAGGAAAGCAGAAGAAGCTGGTCAGCTAAATATGAAGCAGCGGTATTGCAGCACACAAGAAGTTAGGCATTGCTCTAAGGACTCATCAATCCAGCCTGACTGCAGCATCCTCTGAGCTGACACATGCCAGTCCATCAGCATCTGCTCCATCTTAGTCAATATTCTACAAGTGTTCCTAAAATTTCACCACTGTCCGAGAGCTGCACTTCAAGAGTTGAAGGCTGTGCTTTCGCCACTTTATTTCCTTTGTAACTTGGAGCATTTTAGCTCCATTTGCCAACTCAGTTTCCTCCGAGAAGAAAAAGAGGAAGCTTGTCTTGCAAAAACGAGTAGAACTGTAAAAATCCAATTCAATTTCAAATCCCGTTAGGTTAAATCAATTTGAATGGTGTCATCGACAGTCTTCAAGCAAAACAGCAGCACTCCAGGAGCTCTGCAGATCTCACCTGAGCCTGACAAAAGGACTCGGCACAAGTGACTGGGAAGCTGCAGTACAGGCTCCCCGCCCTGCTCCAGGGAAAGCCGCCGCCCGCGGCGAGTCGGGCAGGGCACGCCGGGATGAGACCCCGGACGGCCCCGGGATGAGCCCCACGAGATGGGCGGGAGCCCCCTGCGGCCCCGCCTGACCCACCACCTGGGGGGAGGGGTTGGCGGGACGTCCTAGCCGGCTCCCACCGCCCACAGCAACCCCGAGCCCCCTCCTGAGGGGCAAAGCCGCCCGCGCCAGGCCGGCCCCGCCCGGGGGTGTCCGCCCGCGGCCCCCGCCATCTCCCGCTCACCTCGGGGGCGGCCTGCCCCACCCACCGCGGCCAGGGCCGAGCCCGTCCAACACGGGGGAGCGGCGGGAGCCGCACATTGGAGTGCCCCGGGAGTGGCGGAGACCCCCGGCCCCGCCCGGCCCCTCACCCTGGCTCCCCCCCTCACCTTCGGCCATGTTGGCTCCGGCACCGCAGCTCTCGCGAGACCGCCGCGCTCTGGCGCTAGGGCGGGCGGCGGCTCTCGCGAGAGCAGCGCAACAGCGCCCGCACCGGCTGTGCCGCTGGGATGGACCCAGTCGCTCCGCGTTATCCCGCTTTATCCCGCCTTCTCCCGCTTTATCCCGCCTTCTCCCGCGGCTCCTCCCCGGCTCTCCGCCTGCACCGACAGCCGGCTGGCGGCACGGCACGGCACAGCCCCGCCCCGCCGGCGGCGGGAGGCAGTGGGCGGCCGGGTGTAGCCACCCCGGGGATGCGCTTCCCACGTGGAGGAGGCTCCCGGTAATCCCGGTCGGAGCGCTGGGCTGGCGGTGAACAGCAAGGCGCCGAGTGGCACGGCTGGGGAACGCTGGAAAAAAAGCCGCCCAGCACAGGGGGAAACGCACCTGTGCATCACCTCCGTTCACCTGCCCCAGGACCGCCGTCCCGCGCCGCCCTGAGCCCGGAAAGCCCCTTCTGCCCAGCCAGTGCCCGCACGGCTGCAGGAACCACAGCGACGGTGTTCGGGGCGTGGGCGCTCCTCTGCGCGCTGTGCTCCCTGTAGCATCGTCACTTCAATTCCTGCTTTTGTTTCAGAGCCAACAATCCTGGACACTGGATTGATGCCCGGTGGGTGAAAAGTGGTTGCGAGTCGACAGGCAGTGACCAAGTACCAATAACAGGATCCTTTTCCCAGCCATGTGTACAACACAGCTGCCCCCTCGACTGTTGTTGCTCATCATCGCTCCTGCTTAGATGCAACAGAAATGCCAAATACTCGATGCTAGTTCAACAGCAAATGTTTTGCTTGCTTTAAGGAGCAACTTTCAATTAAACGTTTGAAAACTTCATGCACAGTATTGTTTTACAGACATCATTTTTTCTGGACTCTGCCATGAAGTGACCTTTGAAAAGTTGCTCTGCATCATATTTATTTTGGTGTTGGATAAAACAGAAAATCCAGAGCAGAGCCCAGGAGAGCCACAGACTAGTTTTCTAGACATACCATGAAACAACCTGTCTCATTTTGCACAGCTTGATGACAGCAGTGTATGACTTTTCTGCATAGCAAATTACCCCACTGCTCATGGTGCTATTGATTCTCCTGAGGAACTGTGAGGAAACAGTTAATGCTCCCTGATCAGATTTAGTTTAATTTCTCACTAACAACAGAGATCAGATTTCAAACTACTGCTATGTTTTGTATCAAGGGAATTGTAATCTCCTCTGAGGATTTGCCTGGGCAGGAAGCTGTTGTATGACAGTCTCTCTAAACCCCAGCCAGCTTCTGATTTGGTTCAGAATCACTTGTGCTGCTTCTGAAGGGACTCGTGTTGCTGCTCTGTGTGCAGTGATGGCACTGCACCAAGAGCAGTGCACCAGATGGTACAGGCGCAGTGGAGTCCACCCCCCATCGGCCTACCAAAGCCCAAAATACACTTCTAATCACTTCAGAATTCATGTGCTCTGCTTATTGATCATCCAGTTTCAGTAAGTGTTTTCAGGCATTGCAGCAGAAGGAATTTGAGAGTGACAGTTGACAGCCCTTCTGAGTTTTAGGGATCTCTGGTGCAGCATGGAGAAATAGAAAAAAGGAATTAACATGGCCACACTAGTTAGACATTCATTAATATTTGATGCTTTTCCTTTCCCCCCAGCGATGCAGTGGTATCTGGAATGCAGGGCAAACTGTGTTGGGGCAAATATCAGCTCAAACCCTCAGCCAGGATAACAAACCCCTAGAAAACCTACAGTGTTAACTGAGCATCCAGCATGCCTACAGCCCACACGAACCAAACCAGATACAAGATCTTGCTACAAGGAAAACTGAGGAATGCTGGTTTACTTCCTTGTTCACCGAGAATCCTCATACTACTTGTCAATACTGCAGCTCCTCAGTGGTGTTCCCATCTGGTTGTATCAATAACAGCTTTCCACCAGTTCCCCTTTCAGTGTGGGGCAGGAACAAACAAAAAGCCCACTGTAATCACAGAAAAGTGAAATAGGCCATTTCCTTGCCTGCCAGAGGCTTCCTACAACCTGGACACTTGGCACCAAACCCAGAGCCGCCTCTTTCATTCAGTCACTGGGCATTAGCATACCTGCAGCTTGTAGATCTTAACAGTATCCCTCTGGTAACAGCTCCTCCCTGGGGAATATCTGGGTCAGGTGGGATCACAAACCATCTGGGTAAGCCAAATATATATTTGAATTTACAAAGAGGGGAATGAGTAGTGCTGTGGAATTCCCAGTTCTTCCATAGCACTGAGCAAGACAAACATTTCCAGGCCCACCCCCTAAAGAACAAACAAGCAGCAATTCTGGAGAGCAGAGAAATTACACTTTTAACTATTTTGTGAGGTTACAGGTGAGTCTGTGGTGAACTCTGTGTGCTACTTAGGAAGACAAAACAGAGAACACTTGCTGAAAGCAGCAAGTACCTTGAATTGCCTCAGTTCTAGATACACTGTGGAAATCAAAAAGGAAGGGCAGCCTGTGGGGGAATAAGTCCGTTGCTAGGTTTAGGAAGATCAGCTTTTTTCCAGTGTTTACTTTAATGGAAAGAACGACACCATGCCACTGAAATTGTGCACAGTCCCAACTTCAAATGGAAAAGGGCAGTCAGCTGCTGGGAAAGAAACCTGCTCTGAAGACCTTTTGGACAAATGCTCCAACAGGAACTCAAATCGGCTCTGGTGTCTGGGCACCGAAGTACTGCACGCATGTGCCTGGCTGCAGGAGCAGCCTAGTCACTTAAAAGCAAATTTAACTAATGATTTCACAAAATAATTCATGTCCAAATATGTAAATGTGGTTATCAAACATACCTGTTTATCTAAACCACCTGGGGGAGGAAGTAATACCTTTCCTTGTAAGTCCTCCTATACGAAATGCCTTTTTAGCCCCAAGGACTGCCTTGCCTCTAACCAACTGTCACCTCCTTCCACCCCAGCCCCCCTCACAAAACCTGCAATATGTGCCTTTCAGCAAACGCATGTTGCACAGCAACATGAAATGAAGTCCAGCCAGCAAATCAGGACTGAAGACTTCTTAAAAGCTTACTCTTTGACACTGGAACTCTTGATTTATTTAGAGGGTTACGCTGTGCTGTGAAAAGAGTCAAGTAGTTTCAAGTTCTTCTCTGAAGTTTCTTTGGTCAAAGGCTTGATACCTCTTACAAGCAGATACTCTTTGTATTTGCTCACTAGAGGGCCAAAGATGGTTACAATAGGGAGAAAGTTGTGTGTTGTGTTTGCTCTTTCATTATTCCAGATGAAGCACAGCATGTCCACTTCCTCAGGTGTTTGCTGGTGTTGTGTTGGTGATGATGTTCAGCTAAGTTGTACAACTACAAGTACCCTTCCTATTGCAATACTCAAGACAGCCAGTTTGACACATTATTATTGGAAAAAATTATATTTTGGAAGAACTCACTACAGAAGGTGACAGAATTCCAAAAATCAAATTACATGAAAATATACATCGCGATTTTCTTTGTACATTAGGTGAGGAAAACTCTGAAGTAGAAGGCAAAGCAGATGAAGGGCCACAGAAGAGAGTAAAGGAGGGAAACTATTTTTGATACCAAACCCAGAAGTTAGTCATTTGAAAGCCTACAGATGTGCATGCTTGAACTCAACCTTGAGAAAAAACCAAGCCTCCCCCACACACACCCCCCCCACAAACAGGCAATGAAAAAGGCAAACCAAAAATTTCACCCATAAAAAGCAGCTCATTCCTATCTTGGACTAACTTAGTCAACCAAACTTCCAAGTGAAAGCACTCAAGCCCTCGGAAGTTAAAAATCCATCAGGCTGCTCAAGGGTGCTCCATGGCCAGTTTTATTGCTATACCCAATTCAAGAAGGATGAGTAATTGGGTTTATAAAAGGGGTGGGAGGGAAAAAAAGCACCTTTGAGACTACAAAGGTCATCATAAAAGAAGACACAAGTAATTGATAGCAAATCCTTTCAGGGTTTAATTAGGAAAATCTTAAGTTTTGATGGGGGAAATAAAAGGGAGCACATTTCCAAAAACCAAAAAAAGAGATACTAAACTTTAATAAGCAAGAAATTTTAATTAAGCCTCAGTGGATCAAAGGAAAATTAAACTGGGAGGAAAAAAAACCAAAAACAAAAAACCAACTTAGTATCCTAATTGGTTTTGACATGCTTCACAAGTTGTTGTTTTTTAAACTTAGGAAACAATGAATAGGGAGAGAAAAAACCTGCTAAAATCTTTAGAATTTACACAATTCTATCCCTAACTACAGACAGCATTATTTGGTACAATGTGTATTTGTGGATGTACATGAACAGTATATATATTATCCGGATCATGTTGTGCTATGTACACATCTTTACAATTCTTCCTGAAGGTTAAAGCAGTTCATTAGATTTCAAAATGCGTAATCATCTTGTGTTGGCACTTGTTAGGCTCTTGTCAGCATTGATAACTGGCATGTTTTATTGCAGCCCAGTTCCAGCCAGTGTTTGCCAACTTGTAACAACAGAAGTCCAGCAATAGGTGGGTAGAGTGCAGGAAAAAAAACAGTGCCATGTTTCTCAATTGGAGACCTGCAAAGAAATCACAGGTATTAAAATAAAACCCCTCCTCACCCTCAATTATTTTCAAGATATTAATTAATTTTTCAAGCTCAAGAAATAACTATTCCTTGTTCAAGAACTTCACATACCTCTGAACAGAAGATGGATAAATCCAAACTCATCACCTGAGAAAGACTGGAGTTAGTTCAGCACACTGTGTATCCAAGCTCAATTATCAGACTTTCTGGCTCCTGTTATTCGTGCTGCTTGTCGAGTGCACAGTGTGTAAAGCTTTGATTATTCACACATAGGGCTAAACACTGCAGATTTATCACTAGAAAGCCTGTGCATTACTTACTGTGAATGGTAGGTACAAATGTCACAGCAGTGCTCAGCAAGCACTGACACCACAGGCCCCAGTCACACTGGGCTGGTTTGAAACCAACTGTGGTCCCTTCTCATCCAATTCCCTGCCCATCGCTCACTTGGGAGGAGTCACCAGGACTTAGAAAAGCTTTCGCCTTCCAAAAAAGCAATACAGCCAATTACTTAAAATATTTGTCAAGAGCATTGTTTCACTATAGCTAAGTTCAACATGGCAACAGAGCTGAGGTTAGTTAAGGATACTCTGGAGTGTTACTCACAGTTACTCCCTTTCTCCAAGACAGGAAAAAAAAAAAAGCCAGCTGCATTAACAATTCTTGCACTCCAGTTATAGGCAGTTGTACAAGACTTTCTGTTCCTTTGCTTAGTCTTTTGATCAATATTAAGCATTTTTCATGCTTAATCTGTACTGGAGAAAAGTTCCTTTCAATCAAAGCATTTCTGCAAAGAGAGACTGCAGAACGAATTTGTCACAGATGGAGCCTTCCCCCAACCCCCCCAGTGCTAACAAAAGGGTAAGAAAGGAACTCTCTCCTGTACAACTGTGATGAAAAAAACTACCTAGCAGAAGAATGTAGTATGCTGCTCTGGTTCAGTCAGTACAACCCCTCTGAACTACATACAGTGCCATATTTCTGTCCCTGTGAATTATGTATGCTGTAGATAACCAGTAAATATGGATTTGGAGTTTTCTAGCCAAATGGGTCAGAGCAGTTTATTTGCCAAACCAACCATTAAGAAAAGGCAGCTTTCAACATGAAGCTCTGTTTTGCTTTGAAAAGCAAGAGTGGGAAATTACTAGCTCATGGAGGAAGTTTTTCCTTGGCATACCCAAGATAAAGTGACCAAAGGCCAGGGATTTAAGGGCCATGCTTTAATACAGAGCTTTCTACGAGAGGCTATTTAAAAAAAAAGTTCCATTAAAACTGAGATGGGATTGTGTAAATTAGAGTAAGTATCTCGAATCAGAAGCTCTTTAACAGGGTGGCATAAAACGCAAATATCACATCAGCTACTCTCAGGTCAAAACTTGTCCAAGCTCTCAGATATGCTACAGTTCACTTTCCAAGCAGAACACAGCTGTTTTTACGATGCTATTCCCAAGCCTTCCTCACTAAAAATGTTTTTTGGGCTGCTGAAGAGAACACCACCTTTCTTGATATTATTGATGGGTAATATCTTAACTTGATGCTTTCTGCTGTGCCAGGAGACTTTCTATTAAAACTCCCATAGATACCTGAAGCAAACCCTTCTCTGTGGTTCCTGACAACCTCACTGAAGTCTCATTTAACACCTATGTGCAACATGCCACCAACATCTGCAAGATAATCTGCAACTCCTGAGATAACAAGACTTTTAAGATGCTTTTAAGATTCTAACAAGTGTTCTTCACAATAATGAATCTCAAAGAATTATCACCCCCTTCTATCACAGCTCCAGTAACCTCTAAGCGCCATTAACAAAGCAGGATGAATTCTGATAAAGAGAAGTTCAACTTCTGAACAGCATAAAATGCAAGAATACAAGAGAAGTTCCCCAATTTTGGCAGAACGGGCTGTAAAGTGCACTTAAATTCTTTTAGTCTTTAGTACTGCATACAGCCAAAGAGCTTCACTGAGATCATGCAGCTGAGAAGAAAGGTTTGGGGGGTTCTTTTTGCTTTTGAGGAGGGCAAAAAAATAGTTCAGCAACATTTAAGCAGGAAATCCTCAACTCAGGTAACTGACTTGTCTTGAGAAGGATACTTACCCTGAAAAAAGTGAAGCTACTAGCTGCTGAATAAGTGTCACTCAAAAGCAGTTTCTTGGCTTTTTCTTACACAGCGGGCAACTTTTCTTTTAAATTCTCCATTTCTGTCTTCTCTCCATTCTTTCTGTAATTGAATAGACAGCTTTCAGATGTCAGTCCTACAACAGTGTACAAGCTCTAGGAAGACTCCTGGTGTTTATGTTTTCAGACATTAGCCATCTAGTCAACACCTAAATTTGCTTACAATCATTGAGCTACTCACTGAAAACCTGTGATATTCAGGACTTTCCAAAGTTTGCTCTGGGTTTCTGTGTCAGCTGCTCACAAGACAGTGAGGATGTAATTTTCCCCTTAGATTTTAGGCACACTCCAAGACTAACCTAGTGGCTTACCAGTATTTCACACTGTGCTAAAATATATTTGCTTCAGCCTGCAATGTAGCAGAAAGTTCAACCTGTAGACCACAAGCTGTTGTTATGTGCTGGAGATAACGTCTTTAACTGGAGTGGTGAAAAAGGTACACAGGTGCTGTGGAGCCAGCAGTTACCCTGAGGTTTTTTTTTTTTTTTTAGGACAGTTTCAGTTCCCTTTAATCTAGCCAGGACACTCCAGGACAGAAATACAGAAGTCATAGTATCCAGAAGAGGCACAGCAGTGTCCTTCGAAAGCAAACACCTCCTAGTCAGATACGGCTGTAAGATACGGGCTCTGTGAGAAAGACCTTAGGAGAATACTCAGCTCACCTACAGGGCTGGTCTCTGTGACAGGGATCTGATTTCAGAACTGCAGAGATGAAGAGCAAAGATAAAGATAAGCAGGAAGATAGGTAAGAGGGAAGTCTGAACCCAGAGATGCACACATCAAGGTATCACAAAAACCTACAGGAAAAAGTGCAGCCAGGTTTGTTTTGTGCCAGGCTCACAACAAGCTCAGATGAAAGCACAGGAGCATCTTAACCACAGTGTGGTTAAGATTGATGTGCTGGGTACTGCCTTCCAGTCAGAAGTGGTGGGGAAACTGTAAAGAACCCCTTATTTCATGAAGTTCTAAAGCTCTTAGTTTCTGATATAAGCAACATATTCTTACTGCAGGGGTGAGGGGAGGGGTTAAAAACCCCTACATTGTTTCACCTGATGCAATCTAGCATACAACACCTTTTCATCCCCACTTGGAGTGAAGGTTGTAGTACATTTGAGTGATAAATGGTGTATCCTAACATTCATCACCTCCAAGCTCACCTAAACAATCAGCACATTGGAGAGCCCAGCATGTCTTAACTCTCCTATGAAAGCACAAATAAGGCTACTAATTAATTTGTTCTTTTTCAGCAATTCATGCAGCAAACATTTGGTTCCTTGGACTGGGACACAGGACAGCTTACACAAGATGGCTCAAGGCCAAGAAAAGCATTAAATTTGTGCCCTCAGAGCTTCAGAGTTAGTTTTGGTTTCTACTTTTTATATTTGCAGTTCTATGAATTGTTCAGATTTGAACAGCAAGCAAAGTTTCCACTTTTACAGCTGAATCTCCAAACATGTAATTTTAGGTCATGAACTGTTCTATCTGCTTTTCAAAATATCTGTTCAGGTTCCTGATCCTCATTTTTCTCCCACTTCAAGAGATAGTACTCCAACATGCATAGTCCATTTTTCCAGAAAGCAGGTATATCCCCTGCTCCTATAATCCTGTGAACTGCCTGTAACACCTTATTCACTAGACTCACTTAAAAGCAGAAATCAATGACAGCAAAGTATCTTATAGTTACTGCCAAATTTTATTGCTGTAGTAAACACAGGAGCTGCTGATTCTTCATTACCCTGATCAGTATGTTTAATATGAAGAGGTCTACAATCCAGCAGGAGAAGCCAAGTGCTCAAGCAGCACTTTAAAAGTTCCTTGAAACGTGTAATGCCACAGTCAGAAAAATAGTTTCTAGCATCCAAAGTGATGACTTACTACTATCTTCACAGTCAAATTTGGATTTTTTTGTTCTTTCATGCTGGGCTAGAAAAAGCTGTTTTCATTTTTGACCTTTACCCTAAGGCAAATTCATTTTGTGTCTAACTTTTCTAAGGAAAAAACGAAAAAATAAAAACCCCACTCCTGAAGTAGTTGTCAGAGTGGGGCACAATACAAAAAGTCTGATGTTAGGAAGGTGACAAACGCAGCTAAAAGCATGTGCTTTCTCCAGGGTTAAGCCAACTACATTCAACATATATGAATTTGTGAACTGAGGAATTTTAATTGCACTTTTAGCATTTCATTAATAACTTGCTCCTCCCAGTGCTCTCAGGTTTGCCAGCAGGAAATGTCCATGTCTCTTGGGTGTCTGTTTCCATCAGTAACACAAAAAGGGGAGGTCCAACACTTAGAAAGGTTAAATGAGGAAAATTGTTCACTACAACTTTTTGTTTGTTTTCTGTCTTCTTCCCATTAAATTTGTTCCACATGAGCCTGTTCCCATGATGATTTTTCAGCAGAACTCAACCACTTTTGAAAATATTCACAACATAGTAGATCAAAGGCTCCAGGAAACTACTAAACTTCCATTCACTTTGGGAAGGCATAGCTTGGCTGACAGAGCAGGTTAACATTCCTTTACAAAATTCTGCATCTCACACTTCCCATCTCCTTTTTCCTCACTCCCACAGTTAAAAGAGCTAGAACTTCTCTTCTGTGAGAGGACAACACTCACTGCTGAACCGCAATTCAAGAGCATGTTAGTGTATGTCAGATGAGGGGGCCTGAAGTCCGTTCCCCTATGCCCTTCCAGAACTGAGACCTTTTTCCTCTCCCCATCACAAACAGTTCTCAGCCTGTTATTCTCCTCTAAACACAGCTCTTCTAGAGAGCTGATAGCTGTGTTTATACACGCACACAGCACAGGCCATGCTCCAGAATACTGTGCTGCATCAACCTCTTGCATCTCACTTACGCCTGCAGATTCACCCTGGTCTTTGACTGTAAATCAGACCATTTTTCCTCACTCCTTAGCCAGTCAGACTAGTCTGGGACAACCCTTCCTGTTGAGTTGAAGGCCAGATGCCCAGTAAAGCCTTTGAGTTCCTTCTGAAAGCACAGATCTACACAGTCAAGCCTACTGCTCTAATCCACGGGACAGGAAGACTGTTCTAGAGAGGTGAAAGAAATTTCCCAAGGTAATTAGTAGTTCTGTCTGACAACACTGCTTTTCCCAATAAAAAGGTAGCGTTAGCCTGTGATAGAAAAGGTTCTTCCCAAAGTTACTGTCTGCTAAACTAGAAACAGAACTCCGTTGCAAGGTTTCTGTGTTGAAGACAATTGGCAGACCAAGGAAAGCCTTACCGCTGCATCAACATTAGCAGGAGAATCACCATTGGGATCTGCCAGCATAGAAATAACACTAATCATTATAGTTTCCACTGTGTGAATGGGAAGCCAGCGTTCCTCAGGTTTTTCATAGCCATATTTGTCTTCTCCAGGCTCATGAAGAATTGAAATGCAGACATCGCCGTTCTTGTCAACTACAAAATAGAACAAGGCATATTTCAGTCATGAACAACATGCTGGCATTTCTTCAGGACAGTCATGGAACTGTTCATCTTCATTCCAGCTAGTCTGAAACACATTAGTGAAGACACTTTATAAAGAAGGAAAGTAATTAACTATTGCAGAACTTAAACTGTAATAAGCAGGGCTTGGTAGAAGTCTGAATGTGCCTGAACTCCTGACAGAGAGGGCACATGGGGAGGAAGGACTCAGTCTAACATCACGCTGCAACTCTCAAGACTATTTATTTAGACAGGATTCCACTACAGCTTTTTCTGTTAAGTTCAGCAAACTAGAGAGTGACTTTTTTTCCACAGCAACAGCATCAGCTGGGTATTACTGGAACATATTGAAATATGATTTAAACTGCTGGAATTAGAAAGTGCCTGACAAGTACTCTGATATTTCCAGAGCTGAAACTGACACAGTATTAAAATATTCCTTGTCCTTTTGATGGGAGCACTGTCTCCTCCCACCTTTCAACATCTACAGTTTCTGAAGTTGAAGAGCATTTCTCTTTCCCAGTAAAATCATCTTCCATTTTATTTTACCTTCTCATCTAATCTCCAACAGTCAATAAGTAAATGAGACATTAGAAAAAGTCTCCTTTGGAGGGACTAAAAGATTTCTTTCCATGCTTCACTAGATAAGGACCACCTTGGGCCTTCTATAGTGAACTGCCAAGTCACTAACAGCAAGGTGAAATATTTCAAGGTATAACAAAAGGCAGCTATAGAAGTCAAGTTTCTCCTCAGACTAGACCCTTGCACTTAGGAAAAAAAATTAAGAAAAAAATCCCTTAACAATTACCAAGAATGCAAGAATCTACTCTGAACAGCTTCTGAAAATACTTTAAGAGTATTTTATGCTCTCAGAGCAGCACTATTAAAAACTCTGCCTTTGTTATTACTTCTCTGTTAAGTGAGGATGGCAAAGTAAAACCAGGGTTTCATATTTCTAACACGAACAGAAATGTATTTATTTGTCTTCATTGCATTTTAGCTCTGAACTGCAAAAAGAAATTGAAACTTTGACATTTCTTACCATTCGGATGCCAGATTTCTGTGATGAATTTCATTTTTGGCGGCCTCAGTGGGTAGTCTTTTGGAAAAGTAAGATGAGCCTTGAAAACACCACCTTCACTGGGGAATCAAAAATATCTTAGTAGAGTTTCTTGCAAGCTTAAGCTGAAGATCGGAACTTACTGATGTATCAAAAGCTCTAAGTTTACACCTCACACAACTTAACATCATGTTGGTAATTAACAGTACCAACACTTCCATATGCAATGGAAAGAGTTTCTACACTGAGAAGATCCTTTCACAAGACACTGCCAGTTCCCCAACATGATCTTTTTTAGAACTAGGATGATGTTCCAGAGGGGAAAAACCACAGGGAAAAAAAAATAAAAAAAATCAAAAGACTGCCAAGGAATTTACCATCTGGAATCACAACTTACATTTTTTTCCCCTCCCAGTACATTTATTAACAGGGAGAAAAAAGGTGTCACCAATAACTGCATTTCTCAAGTCCAGCCCAGCAGACACCCATTTTCCTCTCTTAGAGACCTCAGTCCTAATTTTGTGGTCTCAGTCCGCAGCAGTGAGCCCCAGGGAAAAACTGCAGAAAGCTTTGGCTGTGTCTACAGCACTAAATGTAAAAAGACTTCCAATGCTACCTTTTCAACACTAAGCTAAAGGGACTCAGGCACGACAGTGAGGTGTTCTGCATTAGTTACCCACTCAACTGGAAAACAGTAATAAACAAGAGACATCCAAGTTTTATGTGGAGTTATAGGCCAGGAATAGTCCCTTTTGAAAAATGTGAAGGCCTGTATTAGATGGAAAGGTTTACAGATGGAATACTTCGCTAATGTCAATAATATTTGTCCTGCTACTGTCATTTCTTCTAACTGAAGGTTATAACAAAATTTGGAATTGCAAAGGCAGAACAAAAAGCAGAACATAAACCTCCAAAGAAGATGGCATGAGTTGCTTGGTGTGACAAGCTACTCCTCAGCAGCCACACAGACAGAAGAATTGCTGGAGAAAACGGCTCAGTGCAATTTTTTTCTGGTATCTGTAAAGGAGTAGGAATCTCTGAAGTGCACCAGCTACTGAGAAAATAACATTTTTTACCACCTCTAACCAAAGGTGTGCAGTTTCAGCAACTGTCTCAAAAAAACCCCCAAACAAACAAAAAAACCAACCCCAAAAAGCACTGCATTTAAGTAACTTGGCTCTTTGAAGCAGCTGATGGGATCTGAACCCACAACATTCATTTTTCACAAGTTTTAGAAAAGGCAGGCAGTTTCTAAAGAATCCTTCATCCCAGGAAAGGTAAAAAAATCCAGAAACACTGTTTTAACATCCATAGTGACAAGACAAAGGAGAGCTAGACTGCATTTGTTGAGAGCCCCAAACCAGTCAAACCCTTCCTTTGTAACTGAGAAAGACCTTCTTTCCCGTTCTAAAGAAGCAGATCCTAAAGCTACTAGGCTATAGGGCATCCCTGGCTGCCCTTATCAACTGCATATAAATACAGTTTTTAAACTGGATATACATTAGAAATCAGTTAATGAAATACAGCTGTCAATTAAGGGAGATCAATGCCATTTTTAGCAATATTCCTGATAAAAGGGTTTCTCTCAGTAGAGTAATGCACCATGTCTGAAGTCTTTTCAAGTAAACTCAGAATAAATGAAGCGGGACCAGGAATGAGACTGAAATTTGAAAGTTGGTTAAGTTACACTATTATATAAGATCATCCTTATCATACAGTCCAGGGAAGAAGGATTCAGTGTAATACTACCCTGAAAAACAGCAACTGGGGACTAGAAAAGAAGAGAGTTTCTTATCTAAAAAGCCTCAAAAAAAGCTCAGGATCCTATAAAAGTGGAGGGAAAAAACCACTATTGCAAATTTTAACACCTAAGACGATGATCAATTAGAAGCAGCATTTCTTTACTGACAGTCTTTATAAAATAACCATGAGAATATAACAAAACCACAAGACTATTCAGAAAAGGTCAACAAAAGTTGGAGAAAACATCTCATGCTAGACATTGAGAACCACACTGTAGTGAGCTTGAGGAAAAGCCAAGCAATTTGATTACAGGGTTTAAATACTTACTCGAAGTCTGCCGACAGATGACAGACATACACAACTTCATGCTGCAACCAAAACTGACCTCAAGTAAATGTCACTAGGCTTTTTGTATCAGTAATTTACCACTGTAACATCTTAAAGGAGAGAAGAGAGTTCATCTTCAGGAGTACACTTAAAACTGACCTCTCCTGGGCATAGAACCTTTTTCCAGAAACTGGAGTAGATGATCACCCCAAAGTACTCCAGGTCACACTTGGAAGCTCTCCCATCTCAAACTGACAGGATTTGAAGCTAATTCTATGAACTGCTGCAGTTTCCTCCAACTAAACCCCACTTGAACTGAATTATTTTCCTACCATCAGAAGCAAGAAGTTGTAATGGTTTAACACAGCACTATCAGCTGAACTACAGCCTCCCAGCAGCAACAGCAAATAGTGGATTTTATCTGCCTTACTTACATGTGAAAGAAAACAGAAGCCGCCTCTAAGTGTACCTATTCTCTTTCTTTTCCATACAAGTACAAAGAGATCAGGGTTGCCTTTTCCCAGGGGAGCAAAGCAGTTTAGAACATCTACATAGCAAATTCAGCTATTTACACATATTCTGCTAGCAACAGAAGAGCATTACCTAATTTAGCACAAAGGTTTTGGTTAGCTTCTATTCACTAGGAGCAAACTAGAACCAGTAAATCCGAGTTCACTTAAATTTCTGTATAAGTATCAGTACTTACTATAGTGTATCTGGAGGACCAATAATAAGGACTTCCCATCGATAAAGATCATTGTCATCTATTAAGCCTGCTGAAAAGCCTTCCACTGGATTTTTGTTGAGCTCTGTGTAGGAAAAAAAATTTAAGAGTAACTTTAGGTGTTTATAATATGCATTTGCTGGTTTTGCTCGTGTGTCCATACACGACCAAAAATCCCCCGCGGCATCTGGCCCTTGTTCATGGGCTTACAGCCTGGGTGAGCACCCTCAGCTCCCCCATCGCAAACACTTCTGCCAGAGCTGGGACCATGTCTGACCCTAAAACTCTCCGAGTACACCGTGACCAGAAGGGCCAGAACAACGCACAACTATGAGACATGGTCTCCTAAACTACATACCAATGAGTGTTCAAGTCAGCAAACAGGCTTTCTAATAATAAAAAAGCTTTAGAAGAAGCCCAAGGAGTCAGCTTAAACTAAAGTCTGTCTTTAACTCTAGAAAATGTTAACAGAAGACCAAAGTCTTCTATGTTTTTATTTTAAAGTAACATTCTACTTCATTTAAATGATGGGTTTTTTTCAGAATCTGAAAGCATTTGAGACCTGTGCCAGTCAATTCTGGACATACTGATTTACTACATTTTGAACTAGTAGAAGAGAACACAGAAGATAAGCTGCTACACTGTTCAGGTAGGAGGTTGTGTGTTTTTATGTCTTCCTTTTCCTTCACAGTTTTTTCCATCGGTGATAAGCAATACAGCATTCTAAGTGTACAGGCTACATCATACAGTTACTGCCAGATAGAGGCTTCTCTGGAAATAGCTACACACAAGTTACAGCTAGGCCTAGACTCCACTGAACTTCTGTTTTCAGCCTGCTCCAGGAAAAAGGCCTGTAAGATTTGGAATTAAACACTTCAAACGAGTTTTGCCTATAATCCAGTGGTGGGGGTAGAAAGGCGAGAACGTCTGTTAACTGACAGCTTCAGGTCAGAAATTACATTAAATGCCGTATTTATGCCAAATTCAAATTCTTCATCCAGCATTTCCAACAGTACATACAAAATCCTGATAGATCTTGGGTACTTAGGATACGAGAAGGGGGGGAAAGCTACTCTTTCAACTGTCAGTAATTTCCAGATTAAATTATGAATGGTGGTTATTGTGAAAAAAAACCCCATACTTATTTTACAACCTGTCAGACACTATGCAGCCCTCATTGTTCTGTTCCGCAGCACAGTTTGTCTACATATTCCCATTCTGTAAACCCAAAAGCTGTATTTTGTGTTGGTTTCTCAGTATTACACACTCTTAAGTTCAGAGGGCCTTATAATGCCCTCAGGTACATGCAGAGGAACTTCAAGTGAGAACCTTGTACCTTTCTGGAGAAAAAGCCGCCATTAAGTCCAAACTGATTTGCCCACAAGCTTGCAATCACTGGTGGCCAGTTAAGTTCCAAACTATTTAAAGTGTGGTTGAAAAAGGCAAGAAGAATCAATTCAAACCCTACACAGAGGAGTCTAAGTCCACACAGAGAAAACAAAGTACTCAGTTCACATGAAAGACCAAGGTCCTGAAGAGGGAGATAGCAGGAACGTCAACTTTGGTCATTGTTAATTTAGTCAAACTTATCCATAAAGATGACTCAATTCTAAAATCCCAAGGAACATACTGGAAGGGGTTTTCCTAGGAGCTACTCAGAGGGGTGTAATCAGGAGGTGAGGTCAGCCACTCAGTCCCAAAGGTGCAGGACAAAGATTTGGGTATTGAGCCCAACCACGTTTTTTCCAGACAATTCCTGAAAGAAAAGCCAATGTCACAGGCTCTCCAAGCAAGATGCAAACTTCAAACCCACAAGCTACATGTAGCACGGCCGTGTCTCCTCTACCCAAATCAGTTTTCAGACTCTGGCATCTATGAAACTTTGTGGAAACAGCTGCACAAGCCAGAGCAACTATTTAATTTTTGCTGAAAGGACAGATAGCCTAGGTGAGCATCTCACATTAAGAGAATGCTTTACCAGTCCCTTACTACACCTCCTTAATACAAACATTTCTTCAGCATGGTCTATTAAAAGTTCCACCACATCAGTAGCTGAACATAACCTGCTTTTTCACGCAGGATTTCATTAAAAAAAATTGTCTATTGCTTGTGAAAAAAGCCATCTCTGCTCAGGACACTTGCATCATCCTTTCAGATATTATTAGTACTTTAATAGAGAATAGCCACCAGAGTAACTACAGAAGTCAGAATGCAAATACTAGGTTTGAGTATCTCACCTAAGACTTTCCAACTTGAATTCAAGCCTGTGAAACTCAAGTCCCATCATTTCTGCATTTCCACAGAGAAAAAAGGATTTATGTTGAGTTCTGTGTGAATTGCTGTAACTCAAACTGCTCACATGTAGCTTCTTTATTGTTTGCAAGTTATCAATGCTCAGTGATAAAACTTCAAAGACTGCCAGAATTTAAGAAAAAATTCAGAATGTTTCTCTCAATTTAAATATGCCACACTATTTCCAAAGCTAATATACACATTTTCTTCTCTATTTCTTAATGTGCGCTGTTTCAATATCTTTCTACATCTGTCTCAGCCTCAAACAACTTTATCCCTAAGTAATTCAAAACATTTTTCATGTGTTTATTCCCAAAGAAAGACAGCTCTTACACTCCGACTCACACCTAGGACTGTGTAGCACCATACTGCAAGAGAACTTGCGAGAAGGAGTAAGATTCCTGCATGCCAACTCCTTTAAAGCAGTTTACATCTGTAAACTGTATGAAAGGGATAATCATGAACAAAAATCTTCAGTTAAAGCAGTTAAAGAAGTTTGCTTAGTGGTGTTGCCTATAAAGGAAATGTGCACGTTACTTCTTTTACAGGAGGCAGCATCAGTCTCGGCTTGTGAAAAGGTTATTTTCCTTCCGTGACAGCAGTATTGAAGCACAGCTGAAACAGCTGCTGATTGCAGAAATACTCTGAGGAAAAACAATGAATATAAGCTCAAACACCTCCTCCAAGAGAGGTATGCAGAATAACCAACAACAATTTAAAAATGAGCTTTTTCATCCAGATTATTTATGCTAAACTAAACAACATGGCTGGTAGGCAGATAAAAAAGGAAGTCTCGGGAAAGTTCTGCACTGAGACATGAAAAGCATCATCCTTGGCTGCTTTACCATGGATAGCCAATAGCTGCTACTCATTAAAACTTGCCAACGCAGAGGCCCAAGGTTTGTTTGGCTTTGTTTTTTTCCCTGGATATAGTCAGAGCTGTGTATCAGGAAAGTTAGCCGGTAATGCCACCTGTCCCTTGCCTCTCTCTTCACTAGTTGCGCCTCACACAGTAGTGAAATCCATGCACCAAAATCCCAGAGGAATAGCAATGCAGGCAGGGCACGAAAGGAACACACACGGCTCAGTCGCACAGGGCGGGTGCCAGGCTGGCGTCACTGTCCACCGACCGAGTGACACTGACACTGCACCCAGAGCAGGGGACACCTGCTCCCTGCGCCTGTCAGTCCCCACCAACCACAGCACTGAACTGCTTGCAGCCCCAACAGGAGCTTCCCTAGAGAAACGTGGGTAAAGCAAAGGATTCAATTCCCTTCTCCAGGCAGGGAAAGGGGAACAAGCTCTTAGTGCAGGTTCTCTACAAAGCCCTGCTGAAGAACTGCCCTACAAGTCCTGGAAAAGCAGAGAAGCCAGACATCTATGAAAAACTGGATCCTTCCACATTATTTTTCCAACAGCTTTACTTTGAGATCTCTTGTTCAGCTAAAGATACGCTGTACTTTTTAAACATAGTTGAGTACATATTTCCACCATGTCCATGACTAACTAAATGTCGCTTACTTGCAACTACTTTATATTACAGTCTGTGGTTTAGTATTTCTGACAATATTTTTGCATTTTTGATTATTTAATATAATAGGCATTTTTCTACCCAGTAAAAGTAAAAAAAACCCCATTCTTACACTCAGTCTACAAGCAGTTTCAGGTAGAGCCCTTTGCAGACTGCAGGGCCCTTTGCAGACCAAGCAGCAGCTGACAGCCAAAGCAGCACACACCTGGACAGCTGCCAAGCAGCAACATACTTGGAACAGAATCCAGTGTCTGCTTATAAATTAGACATTCAGTTCCTTTAATCCCAGTCCTGAACCTGGGATTAAATCCAATACCTGTTTTGGGAGGTGAGGAAGACTAAAGGCCCATAATCCAACGGAGTTGTTTAAATCCAAACAGACTTTAAAGCACCATGGCTCCCTTTCCACGTGATCTGGCACACTGTCTGTCCCTTTAGCTCTTACTAAAGCAGAACTAAGTTACCATTGCCTTAAACTTGAGGCAACACAGTACCATAGGCTGCACTTCCAGTTTCAATGTTTAGTTTACATCAAGCTACTGATGTTCCCACACTCACTGAAACTGCCTTTATATAAGCCAAGAGACTCCACCAATCCCAAAGCAGAACAGCATCAACAAAAATGACTAAGCAGAATGAGCCCCATAGTCCATGCAACAGCTATGTACGGCATCCAAACTTTTCAGCCTGACGTCTCACTCAGCCAGCCACTGCATATGAACTCTTTGAGTATTTTAATCTACATTACAGTACAAAGCTTTCAAAAATATGAGCTCAAATATTTTTTAATAGCAGCCTCTTTAGTAAGTTACACAGTGTTTGACTTTTGTGCAGCCAGTGGATAGAGCACAACACAAAACCAAGACTAGGGAGCCCAAGTCCTGGCTAAGGCTTCTGGATAAACATTCTAGCTGGCTTACATAGCTCTCAGAGCAAGCAGGCCATATCAGCACTTTATATCTGCTGCACCTTAAGCTTGTGTTGCCTTCACTGCTATTTATGAGGCTCAGCACTAGTCCAGGAGCTTCTAACAACTGTTCACACTGAAAATCCTCATTTTAGACTCTTCTTTTCTGTACCCCACCCTGTGACTGCCATATAGTCCTATGACTTCACTAAGGTCAATTACGATTTCCAAAACTTTGTTGCCTGCAGACCCAGCTGTAGAATCTCCCATTCTAGAGAACTAGGGCTGAGATTATCATAAAGTAACATGATCTCTATGTGGAGATGTATTTCCCAAGCTCTCCATATTATCTGCTTTCATCATATTCTGTCTTGTTCCACAAGCTCATCCAAGAAGTTCAGACAAAACACAGCACAAAATACGCACACACTCCTGATAGCCACTGTGGGAGTGACAAATAGACAACATTTAAGACAGAACAGATTAAGTCTCTGAAGGACATTGAAATTATTTTGAAGGGAGACTAAAGTGGTAAAGACAAACCTGTCTTAAGCAGAGCTTCTACCAACCATTTCAGTAGCAGCTTTAGATTTTACTTTAGCCTAGCAACTAACAAATTTCCAGTGCTCCACGCATCACTCCCTCTTAATAAGGGCAGCATTTCAGACTTCTACAAAACAAATTCTCTGAGCTCAGAAAATTTGCAAGAAAGGTTGCACAATTAGCATTAACAGGTAAGCTGCATCTCAGTGCAGTGCTACACACCTTCGTGTACTGCTTCAGTTGCCATCTCCTCAGCTACACCTGTGAAGTCCTCCATAGATTTGAAGAGTGAAGCAGATTTTGAAAGGACAGAGGACAAGGTTGGAGGTTTCCTGTTTGATTTTTGGTTTTATTCCCAGTCAAATTCCTAGCCATGGCCACAGTTCAGCTTTGCAAACAAGTGGAGAGCAGCACTAGCCCAAAGTTCCTAAAACTGCCACTACAGGTATGAGGATTAAGGTACCAGAGAAACTTGAGTAAATAGAGATTGGAATTCTTTTATGAGTAAGGTGTCAAATTATTCTGGAATTAAGCTAAAAATTGAGTTTCTTGATTCTGTATATTCTGTAGCTCCACAGTCACAGGAGTCATGGCACACCTGGAGACAGACAATTGGAAGCTCAGGTTAGTTATTTAGTGGAAAACTGAGTCAATGCACCAACCAGGAGCTTGCAGGTCTTTGGTACTGCCTTGGTTCTTAAGGAGTTCCCTGTAATCCCTTAAGACCATGGAGGTGGACACCAGTAGACATTGTCAATGCTCCTCTAGATTTCTCTCTCACAGGTCTCAAAACCAGCTCTTAGACAGTCTCAACTAGAGCACAGATACCCAGCAACTGATCTAACCTGGCAACCCAGTTTACCCAGCCCACGATCTGTTCCCATGCACCGTTTCACCCGAGAGTCCTAAAGACAGGCAAGAACAGTCACAACCTATTTTGAGGCACTTCCTTTCTGCAGCAGTTTTCATACATGGATCCTTCTGTGTACACACACTCAAACCAGTCCTTTTCCAACATCCCACACTACAGAAGGAAGGTCTGTTTCCCCCTCCCTCAATGCATTTGCCATTAAGCAAATATCTAAACTCAGTAACTTAAGTTACTGCAGACCACATTGTGCCTACTAAGCCCACAATTATTTTCTTTCAAAACAAATATGGTGTTCTAATTACTTTCCTGTCCAAATCACTGGAAATACAAAACATACTCATCTGATGAAAACCTTTGAATGTCATAATATTCTTTGAAGTTTCGAAAGTTATGCTTCCAGAATTAAGGTTCTCAGCAGTAAGTTCATAATATATGTTCAAATCACTATCAGTCATGTAATTTTGGTAGAAATCAAGATAAAATGTTTCCTGAAGAGCCTTCTTTGACTAGACTGCTAGAAGCATGTCATGTATCCCATCAGACCAGAATCTAGCACAGTTATACCACCCAGGTTAAAATGGAGGTTGAATAGGGTCTGTTAAAAGACCACAACAAAACCATTCCCAGTAAGTTCTGAATTTTGAGGGGAAGTGTTATGAGGAAGGGAAAAACAAGGATAGTAAAAAGAATTGGAAGAACCCTGATTCTGAAACCCACATGTAAAAGGAAACACTTATGTCACCAGGAAATATTCAGTGCTTTGCCCATAGAGTCAACTGCAGCACAGGGCCACATTCATCTCTCACACTCAGTGTAATAGAAATGCCACCTCCGCTTTGTCCATGTTTGATGCCTGTTTCCACTCTTAAGAGTTAGACAAGTATTCGATGGCTATCTGCATCTGTCTGTATTTGAGATGGTCACCCTCACCAGTATTCAAGAAAACTTATCAGGATAAGTAGTTTCTGAGACACCGTAATTATTTCATCCCAAAGCAGGTGTCAAAAATAGGTCAGATGAATTACACTCTACACACACTTATTTCTCTCACCTACAAAGGAGACTACAAGTTTCAGTTGCCTACTGCACACAACTGCTGGAATTAGGCAATACAGGTGCCATCCTGCACATTAACGTAGCTGAGTTTACCACGGACAGGAGAAGTTCATTAACTTCTCAAAAGCTATTTGCAAATTACCAGCAGACTAAAGCTAAGAAAAAAAAATTCCATCCAAGTATCTACTGAGCAGTCATATACACATCAGTCATGAAACAGCACTGCTGCACAGAGCCAAGGGTTCTAGGATGTGTATGGTCCACAGACAAGAACAGAACACCATTAGAAATCCACTGAAAAGCCTCTATGGCATGCCTATGCCACAGAGAGATGTTAACATCTGAGGAGTTCATCAGGAGCTTTCCTTGTCATACGCATAAGTTGTGCAAGTGAAGGACAATTTTTCATCTTGTTTTCTCTCCTGCTTATAATATGAATAACAGGTTTGCATATCCTAACTTGAGCCACATTGTTATCCAGAATTGTTGTAAGACATTCCTTTAAATGGACTCCTGACAGCACCATCTTCTACATGAGCACCAAATGCCAGCCACCTAAAAAAACAGCCAGCTTGACCTATGAGGTGTGTGATGACAGCACGGAAATAGGTTTCCCTTAACAATCCACACACAGAGAGAACTGTGTTCACAGAAAGAACTGTATGTGAAAACCTTGACAGAGGGTTTCAATCAAAAAGTCTTTACTATTATTCTAAACCTGTGCAAAAACTGCTAACATTTCTGTCCAGGAGAATACTTATTTTTATGGAACCCTATTTCAATTAGATTGCTATACTTAGTGTTCTTACAAGGTCTGGATATCTGATCTCTGCTCCAGCTGATACACCCTGGACTTGAGAGTAGGAAAGAAAAGCAAATATGAACATTTACACCTGCAGGGTGGCCTAAAGCTCAAGCCTACTAGAGACTGTAAGTGAAAGATCTCATCAAGGCCAGACACTGACAGATACCCACACACCAGTAAAAACTGAAGCACAGAGCAGGTGCAGTGTGGTGAGAGCAAAGGCCTGCATGCAAAGTGCTGCCCTGATTCTGTTCCCATACACTGGGACAAAAAGTGGACAGGAGAGTTTCAGGAGTCACATGCCCTCTTCCTCACCAAAGCCACCTGCTCTCCTTTTTCCAGTCACCCAAGTCTGCACGTTCATTTTAGTATTTGGTTAGTTCTTGCTTTCAGAACAGCAGCCACCTTTCAGTTCAGTTCCACTTCATTTGAACCCCATCTCTACGCTGGGAACAAACTGTTGTATTTTAAATCAAAACAGAGGTTGATTAAACACACTACAGGAAGAATATTTAGCAGAATGCCTATTTGAGGCAAACAGCTTTCATCTACAAAGGTGATTTATTTTCAAACTGTTTAACACAGGGCCTCAAGGGAACTAAAAACCAACTTGTACCAACCACAGAAGGGACCAAGTAATCCTATATTAGTTGAATATGCACGTATTGTTCCAAGCTTGTCTTGCATTAAAATAAATCTCAGTAATATAAAGAAAAGTCAAGGCAAAATCAGTTATAATTACAACACATGGTTTCATCTGAAGACCATTCACTCTACTTGATTTATCCCTATCAGTTTCTCTTAAACAACAACAACAAAAAAAGCAAATCAACAAATCCTTAGTTTGCAGTTCTGCAGCAAATAACTACAATAGTGAAGTTGGAATCAGTATCAATCACACAAGGCAAGACATTTTAGTTGGTTTTGCATGATTTAACATCTCCAAATGAAGGTCTTAACAACAAAGCAAGAACTGTTCCGATGAAAGTATTTTTTCAAATGGTATTAATTTCGCTCCTTTCAGAGGACCTCCAGCAACATTTTCCCATTCCACTATTCTCCAACAAAACAGGAATAAATCACTCTACTGCCAGATCCCGATATGCCCTTACTTTGGTGTAACTTACAATGCCTTGTTTGGGGCGAGCAGAGAAGGAAAAAACTCAAGAGTACATGGTAAGTTTGGTTCTTTCCCTGAAAGATTAGTAAGCTGACCTAGGCAGAGCCAAGGCGGTGACTCTGTGATGAGGCAGCTATAGTAAGTTTATGAAGCAGGTTATTGCTTCATCCTGTTCAAGCAATTGGTTGAGTCATCAAGCTCTTCCATTCTGAGGTTTAGCTAAACCTCACTTTCCAAAACTGCTGGCACCTCTGAAATTTTGCTGGTGGCTGCTGTTATAAATATTCTTTTCTCTGAAGATGCAAAGTCCAGATTACTTCTGCAAGAGAAGCATTTGGAAAACTAACACATAGCAGGGAAAGTTTGCCATTAGTCACATTTATCATGTTATTTACAGTGCAACAGAAATTCAGGCTGCTTGCGCTGTTGTAGTGACTGGAGCCTGAGCAAGGCCCATGTTTTAGCAATGATATTGTCTATAAAGTCAGCTTGAACAAGGGAGCTTTGATAAATCTGTCAGCACAACCTCACAAGAAACAGGATTATCCTATTTGCTGTAACAGGGCCCTACACTGCCAGGGGATTAAGGTGAGTGCTACACACATGCTGTACCTAAGTACCCCAAAAAGTATCAGACCAAAAAATTGATGGTTATCTAAAAACATGAAAGAGTCTTTAAAAAAAAATATGCAGGGGTGCTTATAATTTCAGGACCACTTAAAATGCTAAGTTTGACGTGTGCAGGACCTCGGAGTCTTAATTATTGGGGATAACACAGAATATTACTGTCCATATGAACAGACCTTCACAATGGAGGTAACAGGCAATCTAGTACCAAACGAACACTTTGCATCAGTGCCGCTCAAATGACTACCTTATAGACAAACTTGCTGTAAGCCAGTGCTCAACTGTAAACAAAGGTTTCTTACACACCAGCCACCCCAGAAATATGCATCTCAGCTTTGATGTATCAATGTGATCTTCACTCCAAAATTCCCTCTCCAATCACTACTCAAATAGATTTTTTTAAAAGTCCTATCTAATTACCAAAAATTCAACTAGCTCAACATTACATGGCAAGACTCTTCCACAGAAGAAAGCAAAAATTGTTCAACTGTAACATTAAGTATTTAATACAGTTCTCCAACTTGTTAATTTTTAATTAGATATTTCTGCTTTGAAATAGAAGCTGTATACACTTTAAACTGAAATAATGCCATGCTTCTCATGTTTAAGAAAAGCATTAGTGTGGCTTTTTCTGTATTCTAAATTGGAGATTATTTACAACCCAGCACAACTTCAGCCAACAAAGGCATGGTTATTCCCATTTCCAATGCTCCATGTTTATGTTAAAGAGAACTCGCACTTCTAGTTCCACTGTGTGCTACTGATTTAACTGTGCCCTCCCTATGTGATTTTGCTGGTTGAACTAGACAAGTCTGCCTACTCTAAAGTCTCCATGTTAGCAAGAATTTGGCAGAAAGAAGAAATAAAAGTATTCAGAGAAATACCTCAGTCTGTAAAACCTTTGGGCTTGACAGCTCTGGAGACTGGAAGAGAAGTTTTATACCCTGTTGTCTCCATCTCCTTTTAAAGAACATAAAGTTTTGGGGCTGTAAAAAGAACAGTTTATTGTCCACCAGCTCCCCTGGGGGATGAACTCCGCTAACCCAGTGCTATACCAATCTACATACTTACTATAGACTTATTTTTGAAGTTCAGAAGCACTTTCTTTTTAGTTTTTCCTGCACCTTGCCTGGAAGAAATGGACAGGTCATGGCTTCTATTTCACATTGTTACCAACCCACAAAGTGCCCCTTCCCTT
>VZRV01008085.1:820118-853773 GCA_013398115.1 Falcunculus frontatus
TCTGCCCGGGGAGGGAGTCCCAGCGGCGGCGGGGACGGCGCGGCTCCTGGCGCTGCGAGAGGCGGCGGCGAGCGTCCCTCAGCCCGTCCGCTCCGCGCCCGCCGGGGGTCTGGCTCGGCGCCGGCCGCCACAGCACGCAGGGTCCCGGGCAGGGCAGCGCGGCCGTGGCTCCGAGCCGCCCTCCGCCTCCTGCTCCGAGCCCTCAGCGCCGCCACCTCCTGCTCCCCCCGCCAGGAATTTCACCGCACTCGGGCCCGCGCAGGCGCACCCGGGCCGGCCGTCGGCCCTTCCGCGCCGCCATCTTGAGAGCGGCTGAGGGGCGGGGAGGCGGGAGCCGTGTTTGGCCGCCATCTTGGGAAGGTCCCTACTTCCCCTTTCCGAGTCAAGCCTGAGTTAGCGGGGAGAAAGGGAGAGCGCTTTGTGAGGGGAATCTCCTCACGAAGGACATTTAGGGCCGTAAAATAAAGCACAACAAGTTCCACCCCAACTTGAGGAAGAACTTCTTTACGTGAGTGTGGCGGAACACTGGGACAGACTTGTCCAGGGAGGGCGCGAAGTCTCCCTCACTGGAGAAATGCCGAACTCACCTGGACCTTCCTGTGTCACTTGCTCCAGGTGACCCTGCCTTGGCAAGGGGTTAGACTGGGTGATCTCCAGAGAGCCCTTCCAAACCTAACTATTCTTGGATCTGCAAAGGCCCTCATGAAGGACATTATTAGGAAGGAATGCTTTCTTTTTAGGGCGGTGATACCCTGGCACAGGGTGCCCAGAGAGGCTGTGGCTGCCCTAGCCCTGGAAGTGTCCAAGGTCAGGTTGGACAGGGTTTGGAGCAGCCTGGGATAGTGGAAGGAGTCCCTGCCCATGGCAGGGGTTGGAACAAGATTCTGCTGAGGTACAGCAGCCCCTGAGACACATCTGCCCTCATCACCAGGCTGCACAGGACTGTCGGATATAGGGAGTAAGTGACAACAGGGTCTGTGCTCAGAGCTCTGCTGGCCCTCAGGCTGCTGCCATCTTCCAACCCACTAAATATGGGAGGTTTTGAGGCGCAGCTAGAAAGAGCAGCTAAACAGAGCAGGTTAAAAGAGTTATTAGCTGCCGGGTAAAAGTTGCTCACACAGGATTTCTCCAAAATGTACATTTTTGTGTGTGTGTGTGATGGGCATGCTTTGGAGTAGTGTGCCACTGCACTGAGAATGTATCCAGGGAAGAAAAAGAGAGATAAAAGGCTTAACCTTTACACTTACGAGGCGAAGGGGCTTTCCTGCATTAGTGTATCCCTGAAGGGCAACCTAGGCTTGGGTTTGGATCTCCAGCAAAAACCTTCAGAAAAAGGGCTTTTGAAGGATGACTACAAGTCTGAGGACAGGCACTGCAGAGGGAAAGAGCTAAAAACTAAGATAGTTTATCCCAAGGAACTAAATAAATGGCCAGGAGAAGCCTGACAAAAGTATGAATTGTCTGTAGGCTCATGTGTTGACCGTGAAAAATATATTGTGATGAATACATGTGTGCAACTCTAAAATAAAATGTATGGGCTGCTCTGCTCCTCTGCCCTTAAGCATTTCATTGGATTCCCTAATTTTACATTTCAATTCTCAAGTAATTGCAGTTTCTGGCTAATTGGATGAACTGTTATTACCGATGATAGAAAGCAGGAAACTCCCTGCTCTATTGCAGAAATAAATTACTACAAAGGGATTTATCCTGTATCAGTTTGCCGAAATGTTCAAATCCTTTATAAAAAGCAATTGTTTTAATTTATTTTTTCTACTACAAGGGCTTTATTTTGTGAATGCCAAAATTGGCTTGCAACAAGAGGAAAGAGAATGAGCAACAGTAACATCATTTCCTGTGCTCCAACTTGGAAGGCCCAGTATAGACTGAGAGTTTCATTACTGTGCTAGTGCAATTAATCAGAATACTATTCCCAGATATTCTTGCAGTTGTGATTAATTATGTGTCCTTTTCAATGATTAAACTGGAATGACAGAAGACATCCCATAGTGTATACCATTACTGAAAGTCATCTCACAAGAGTGTCCTTAGCCAAAGAAAGTCTTTGTGAAAGCCTTTCTCCTTTGTAGGTTGATTCTAATTCCTAAATGTATTTTGTATTTGTATTTTGTACTGCTTCAGTCAGGTTCATTCAATCTTAAAAAACAATCTATCCATTTAAACATAGGAGGCTATCAGGTGCAAGTGCATTTTGTAAACTTATTATGCTAAGAGACAGTCACCCACATTGGAATTCAGGCGTGCTGATGGGAAGTGACACTATTGTGGATGGTATTTCTCTTTCAGGAATAAAAAGTAGACTTTGTTCACAATGTCAGTTAAGCCAGCACTAAATTCACTCACTCAACTTTCTGTACCTGATGTCAGTTCAGGCATGAGTACACTTTCTGACAGTTCTATTAATAGAGGACCTAACTACAGCACTGAAGACTGGAAGGTTATATGAAACAGCTCTATTTCTATTACATTCTGTTAATCAAAATCATTCTGTATTGTTCGCCATTAGGTCACTCGGTGGCAATTACCTGACTTAAGAAAGGAAGTTTTCTGTGGTCTCCTATACTTTCTGTATTATTTTCCTTGTAAGGAACATAGGAGACTGTAGGTTGGAAAAGAAAGGATTCAGTTTATGCTGGCACAAATGACCTGGATTCCTTTATTCTGGCAACAAATTCAGCCCTAGTTTATAAAAGTAGTATGTTTCATTACGGGTAGCATTGGCAGTTTGAAGTCCTCTAACCCTGTTCTGTGAAATCACCTTGTGTGCAGCTGCAAAATGCCCAACATGGCCACGGTGGTGAGGGCAGATGTGTGACTGAGGCATAACCTAGTTTAGTGTTTCCTTGCAGCAGTAAAGACTCAGTGGAATCCCATCATGAAAATGGAGCTGTCATGCCACAGCAGAGGGGAACTCTGTTGGCTTGCATCTCATGTTGCCTGTCCTTAAACACACCAGGCTGTCTGAAAAGAGGGAGAAACCTTTCCCTGCTAGATGAAGTGATCTTTTGTTCTGTTAATATCTACTTTCTGTACTGCCTATGCACAAACTTGTCCTACTGTTTGTTGAGGCAACATGCACCACATTTGAGGAAAAGATCTCAAGAGAGGACAGATTGTTTTTTTGAATTTGTTTTACTGTCCCTGGCATGCGGCCTCTCTGCAGCCGTCTCTCCCATCTCTGCATTGAGTGAAAGGGCAATAAGAATTTAGATTACTTTCTCTTTTCTGAGACCATTTCTGGTATAATGACTGTTCAGTTCTGACAGCCATTTGCTGTGGTCCTTAGTGCATTAATCTTTCCCTTGGCAAGGGTATATTATCATCATAATTCATCTCATGATTAGAATAGGAAATCCTGGCACTTTTTCTGTCACCTTAAAAAGGATCAAGGCTTCACATTCAGCATCATACTTTCCTTGAATATGATGTCTTTCTTTTGACTTTCTCCCCAGTTCCTCCTTCACAACACAAATCACAGATTACACTAGTAGATAGTTTCTGTTCTGTAGAGTCTTCCAGCCGGATTCACACTGTTAAAATCATCTGGTCCCCTACTTCAGCTTCTTGGCAAACTCAAAAAGCTGATGGTAAGATAGACATAGCTCCCTGTAACAAGTTCTGTAGGTTCCTCTAATTTTACGAGCTAGCGTCAGTGAAGAGACCTTTTAAATGGTAGCACTGTGAAGTATCAGTTTTTAGACTTAAAAACAGTTCCTGTTAGGCAAAAAGGGACCATTTATACATCCTTTATAGCATTTGCAGGCTTGGGTTTCTTGCCGTTTATATCTAGCAAACAGTAAAGGCTAAGTGTTTCAAAGGCTTATATTCCGGATCCAAGTTGTCACCAGGAAATAATTGGTTTGCTGAGCAGTTCTGTGTTCCTGTCTACCCCCTAGCATTTGGTTTTGCCATGTTTTCATTGATACATAAGTAGTTTGCTCTAAGGAAACTCTTTTTTGAATAAGCCTTGACTGAGTTTACTTGTGAGTAGTAAAATCTAAATTATTTCTTCTTATATTGTATGTAGAGGTAACATTTGGCCATTACCATGGATATGCATCATAAAGAAAAATGCTCTGAAGACTCCTTGTGAAGAGAGAAATTGGGAAAAAGGAGATAGCAACTCATTGTATTTTTGTTTGATTCATAGTTCCTTGCTGGCTTGAATAAGAGCATAACAAGGACTAAAGCTCTTTTGTTCCCGATCCGGTGTGACCTATAAATAAAGCAGGGACTAAACCTGGGCTGAACACATCAGTCTGGCCTCAAGTATTTGTGCTGAGTTCAAGGCTACTCCTACAGAACAGGTTCAAAAGTTTAACTGTTACTCAAATGTTGTCGGGCTCACGTTTCACTGGAAGTGGGTGTGTGTGTGAAGAACTGTGATTTCCTGGAAAAATATGGACCAGTGAATCAGTAGCATGGTAAACAGAGAGAAGCCTGGTACAGGAATTGCTGCAGCTGCTACAATACATCTCTTCAGAACTTGTCTCCGTGCAGGGCATGATGAAAATATTTACATTGACTTGTATTGTAGCAGTGCTCAGCTTCTCCAGCTCAGACCAGGGTCCTGCTGGGTTAACACTAATCCTTGATGATCTCCTGTAGAGGTAAGAATCTCCATTCTTCCCTAACAGTCCACATAGTCAGGATGGACATGTACGGCAGTCCACGGTGCTAAATTGTCTTGCCTAAGATACCAGAGCAAGCCCTGGAGCCAGAAATAGGAGCTAGTCCTGACTTACACTCCCTGATAAATGAAACCACAATGACCCTAATGTTCAAACCTCACCATGTGTCTGTCTGTCGTTCCTTAATAAATCCAGCAGTATTCCTTCTAGGTCACTGACCACAGATAAAGGCTTTAGTTGTGGCATGAAGTGTGGACAATAATTGCTTGAGCCATGGAGAGCAGATGTACATGTAGACAAAGTTGTTCACCGAAGGGTGACACCTAAACAAAGTGTTTTGACCTGACTTTTGGGTAAGATTTCTGGTATGAATCAGACTTGACAGGAGTGGTTGAGGTAAAACAGTTTCTGGAACTGCAGGAAATCCTTATGGATTCTTATGGTGGTGTTGATTCAGGCTTTTGGCAGAAAGGTGCTGTTTAAGACCTGCGTAAACCGGAATGACCTTGTTCCAAACTTTATTTGTATAAGCTTAAACTGTTATTTAAACTGATAGCGTTCTCAGCTGGGAAATGGAGACATGCCTAGTCATTAGTGGTAGGAGAGGGTAAAATGACCCCTGAGAGGTGTTCACTTTACACAACATGGACATAATTTCTTCAGAATTGGATTTCTTTCCTGATTATTAGTAAAAAACAACATTGAAATAAATCTGCAAACAACAGCAGCAGAAATTTTTGATGAAAGACTGTCTTAAATCCAAAGTAGTTATGGGGAGGGTTAAACTAAAATGAAAATTGCAATTTTCTAACTCATATTTCTAAAGAATTGAGTGTGAGGAATCTTTGCTTTGCAGCCTGAAAGCCTGACCTAACTGACAATCAGTTTAATACACCTGGTGGAAAGCAGTCATGAGATCCACTGCTGTGTCAGTGTTCAATCCTTGGAACAAACACGAGGATGTGAAATGTGAGGCAGGTCATAATTGATTTGCCATTTCTGAAATGCTGGCATGTTACTGGAAGAAAATAAACATAAGAATTCTTTCTTGAAGAAGCAAGAACATATACTTGAGAATGGTTATTTGTATGTAAATTTGATGCCAGAAGTTAAAATACTGTTTTCACTACTTCCTTTTTCTATTGTTGGCCTAAACAAGAGATTTAAATAATTGGTTCATGATTTAAAATGGCAAGCTGGAAATACTAATTTACTTAATTTATTTTATATTTATAATTTCAAATTATGCTCTTAAATAGCAGGCTCTATGTGCTTGGTATGATGTTACTTTTGTCAGTCAGTAGGACTGGAGTAGTCACTGATTTAAGATATGTGAACATATATCTTTTCAAACTTCTGATTTTGTTCTTTAATCCATCAATCCATTAATCCATCAATCCATTATTTTGTTTATTAGATGCTGTGAGCTTTTAACTGATTCTTTCTGTTAAGTTACATTTGATGGGATTCAGTTAAAATGCACAAAGGAATCATTAAAAATTAGAAATGAAAATTTGTTTTTATCTCCCCCTGCTTCCAAGATATTCATACTACCAGATCTCATCCTCCTGCAAGTTAGAGCTAAGCATTCCACACCTTGATTTTGCACAAAGTTTGGAAAAGTGAAAATCAAACTGGCTTCCTTTTTCAAATCTATGTTTGGTTCCCATCTCTTAATGAACCAGGCACCAAAATGAACTTGTTGGATAAACTCAGATGAAGAAATTTCTTTCTGCACTTGCAGATGAAGCTCTGCTGCAAGAAGCTGGTTCAGCACTCCACATGCTATTTCCAGCTACTTACTCAGTAACACCCACCAGTTCAGTGTTTTGACTTTCTCTGAAATTTCTGCAGCAAGCCTGAACTACTGGTATATTCTGTACTTTGTGATGCTGCATTTCATGGCGTGTGGGCTGCCCTTATTTCACATTTTATTTTAGATAGGGCTGTTTTTAAAAGAACATATATACTTGGTTTAAAATAAAGAATTACACTTTAAAAACTGTTTTTCCTTTTAACTTGCTAAATTCTTTACTTTTGCTCACATTTTATAAAATATATCCCAAAAATTCATTTCTCAAAACGTATCCCAGTTGATGCTTCTTAACTCAAATTGTGGCCGGAAATTGTTGATTATGAGGTATATAAAATGCTTGGCAACAAAGATAATTTTTTCCTGGAACAGTAAACTTGAAGTTCTTTGAGATATGCTCATATTTGTACCTGACACATTCTGGTGCCTTTGCGAGTACAAAATTAGTGCAGTGCACAAAAGGGAAGGAAATATGTCTGCAGCCAGGGAGGTATTGAATAGAAATTGCCCAGAGATGAACAGAGCAGTGAATACAAATGTTACCTGCACGAGGGCTCTATGAGAGCATGAGCAACATCACCGGTATTGCACAGTTCAAGTGCCAAATCCCTTAATATATGGGAGGATTAGTCCCCTCAAGGAAGCAAAATAGGTTAAGATAGTGTAAGTCCAGCCATCAATGGGCTGTAGTGTTATCATATAATACCATATTTGCCTCTACTAGAAAATTATACAACCACAATTCTTGTATTATACACAGGAACTGTGGAACTGAATTTAATTTCAACAGAAGCCCAAATGAAAAGCTGTGCTTTGGAGCACCAAGAAGGTCTGTTGTGGAAACAGGTGGGTGGACAAAAGGGATGAACGGCTTGGACCTGTGGAGTCTGGTGATCTCAGTGTGTGGTCGTGTAGGACTGCTTTGGTTTTCTGTCAGGACTAAGAACTTGGAGGAGGAGAAAAGGGGGAGGGGGAATGGAGGCAGTGAAAACACAGGCGGCTTCAGTTATACTTGGCTTTTTGAACAGATTAATCACTTTGCTGATTTACACTGTCCTTATTCGGTACTTTTAAATAATTTCTTAAGGAAGCATTTTAATGAACTAAGTCGGAAGATATTCTATTGACATAAGCTGTGTTGGAAGGTAAAGAATTTTTTTTTTTTAATAGTCTGGAAAATTGAGTGATTGCAGTTCTTCCATGACTGCCAGTTAAACTCCTGCAACCATTCTGGACTTTGAAACAAAGCCTCTTCTTAGCTTCATTTAACTTCAGGATTTACAATATTAAATCTCATAACACTTTTTTTTTCAAGCAAATGTACCAGCTGAAGTTCATATTAATGTTCTATTATGAAAAGTATCCAAAAAGCTACTTTGAAGTATGGGAAAGAGCCTTTGCTGGTTGGTGGCTCATAAGAAAAAAGAGAGAACAGTTCTTCCACTGGTACTGAACTTGTCTTAAGCAAAAGTAGCTTCTAAAATTGTGAGAATAAAATTCTTTTATTAGCAGCCTAAGATTCTGTATTCTTATACTTTATTAAAAGTGTGTAAAGTGTGTAAATACCAGCATGACTCCAGGAAAGAAAGAAAGGCCAGAGTTTATTCATATACCTTATAATTTTATATGTAAGACATTTTGAGAGCATCTTCAGAGCAGGTAAAATTTCTGGTATAAAGAGTGAATAGAAGGAGGTTGTGAATGAAATGAATAAAAAGAAGTTTAATTTCTATCTTTTTACTTTTATATTGCTAAGTAATTAATAAATGATTCACATAGTAATTTTTTTACTGTGGTTTTAAATTTTGTAAAGAATATTATATGCAAAGCAGAGCTTTAAGAACCAAGTGTTGAACCCTGAAAACATCTTGTATATGTTAACAAGAATCAGATGTTAAGTAGAACTGTGTATGTGTTTCAAAGTTTTAATGTTTATTGTTTTCTTTCTCCCTTTAAATTATGATGGTACCATTTGCTTTAGGACTGCAGGCTTGAGATCCGTTTGCTGTAGCAAAGGAAGCTAGTAGCAGAGTGAGAAGCTCTTCCCGGCTCTTCTCCCAGGTTACCAAAATAACTGATAGACAATCCTTTACACACTTCACATTTTTTTGCTCCATGTTCATAGTTTTTTTAAAAATTTTATTTCATTAAAAGTAGACATTTGACTGGCCAAGATTTTTACTGACTTTTTTTATGTCTAGTAGATTAAAATCAAACAGAAGATGCCCAGGAAAAGAGTTACTCTGGCCACTTTCTCCATTTGTTCTCTTGTTGGACTGGGAGCTGCCCTCTGCTTAAGGTGGGTGCCTATCAGTGATAGTATAGATATATTTTAATCCCAATTCCCCATCTAAATTGCATTACAACTTTAAGAACTTCCAAATATTTGCATAATAACTGTCATAAAAATCAGCATCCTGGGGTTAGTGCTTAAAAATGACCAAGCTTTTCTTTTGTTGCTGGTGGAATTTGTTTCACAGTGCTATCCATTAAGCATGGCTATAGTGAGTTCACGTACTTACCCTTCCCAAAAGGGTGAATACAGCCTCACTTTGCCTCACTGGAAGCATTGAGAGTGACAGTAAATCTCTTTGTGCAGGACTTACTTCCGGGAAATAAAGACATTCTCAATACTTAATTAGATTATTTTTAATTTAAATCAATGTTTATTCAAATTTTTAGTTAACCCTGACCTTAACATTCTCTGTAGTGATTAAAATACTGTGTTCGCTGCAGAATAGTCTTCCCTTTCAGTCTGGAGGCTGGAAAGAGAGAGGCCTCATAGGGAAAGGCCTCCATTTTTGTTCTGTCAGTGCTTGTCTGTTTGTCATTACTCATAATAAATGACTTTTATCTGCTTTTGCTGTCATCTTAATTAAGAGGACTCTGGTGTATCACAGTGAAGACTGCAATGGTCAACTAATGGTTCTTCTGGGGATGAATGTTTCACTTTGGTAGAAAGGTCAAAACATAGGTTAAACAGACATTTAATTCCACAGTTTTCTTCCAAAATCCAAGCAGATGTCACAGCCCTTTTCTGCTATAATTGTGTCAGAAGCATACAGAATCCCAAAATGCGAGAAATTCAGCTAAACCAATAAAAATAAGCTTGAGATAAAAAAATGGTAAAGGCCAAAGCAGATAAACTGGTTGGTGAAATGGTATATTTGGTGCACATTAACTATAATTCCTCACTTCTCTTGATGTCCACGAGCTGCTCTGTGCTTGAATAAATCTCAGCTGAAAGAGGAAGCTCTGTTCCAGCGATGTGCAGCTTCCTCCTTTGTCTGATGTTAATGCAAAATGTTCTCATTTGCAAAGGAGGTTTTTGCTTTTCTTTTTGTTTTCCCAGAGAAGAAGAAGGGAGCAGTTAATAGAATTGGAGTGTGTTCATCTTTTGCTGCTCTGTGATTATGTGCTGGAACTGTAATTTCTTCTACTGTACCTTTTGGGACAAAATTATATGGATACAACCAAGGAGAATGTTACCTGTGAGATAAGTTATCTAGGTAAGCACCCTAAGAATTTTTTTGTAAAGCTGCAGTTTGTTTCCTAATTTAAAAGATGTAGGAGAAGAGTCTGAACTAGCTTCCCTGCCCAACCAAAAGCTTGATCTGCATTCCAAGAAGTAGGAAGCTATATAGAGCTTATTTGTCATTAATAATGAAATAGTAGATTTTATACTTTAGTATGTGTAAATTTTATTTGCTGCTGTCACAGCAATAGAGTATGTTCCACACTGGGTTTTGTGCTATTACTCAGGCAACAAGAAAGAAAGCATTTTAGATGGAAATTCAGGGTGAGGAGGTAAAAAGGATATGGTGACAAAAAAATGTAGCATTTATTGAAACTCACAGAATGAGAATCTTCCTAGCAGATATTTTCCAGTTCAGTGCATAGTAGATCAAGTGGTCCATCTGGTTTTCTTGAAGTTTTTGGTAGTAGTGGACTGCTATAAAGATGATTAGTCTGGATGATTGAGGCTGTCTGTTGCAGTATATTTGTCCGCAAAGATATGGACAGAGACTCCAGTTAAATAGTGGCTCACACATCTAGTTCCGCCTGCAAAGGTGAAGAAAAACTGTTGGCAATCTAGTTTTGATTATTCGGATACTAAATTTCATGCTAAAATACTAAATGTTTCCTAACAGCTTTTGAAGTCATTAGCAATTGCTACCTGAGCGTTAATCATGGCTAATGTAGCTGCAAGCACCACGCAGAGATAGAGCAGATTCAACAAAGTACAGGTGCAGAATTTCTCAAGCTTCCCTCAGAAGGAGAGTGCTCGGACACCCTCCCTCTCAGCTGTGTATTCCATGGCAATAACAGCTTGGCAAATGTGCATCAGTCTGGAGGGCTGAAAGGCAAGAAAAATATACACGTTAGTAGATGAGTCATCTCTGGAGTTTTGTAATATGGTCTTTTATGAGAACAGGATCAAGTGTTGATTCTGTAATAGATCTGTAACTGAAAATTATGCTACTTCTATACATGATTACATTTCTTGAGTCGCCTGCCTTCCTGTCAGGCTGGTCACTACGTGGTTTAAACTGTCAAACTGCTGCTCCTCCAGACGCACAGCCCAGGTGGTCGTGTCTCAGTCCAAGTCTGTCTTTATGTTTTAGCACTGCAGACTGGGTTCAAAACCAAAGTGAGTTATTGTGCAGCCTTGGTACAAGTAGTGACAAACCTTAAACCCCCACAGCCTCTTACCTGAATCTCTGCCACTCTGCAGCTCTTTTGCAGTCACTATAATTGTCTTTGAATCTCCTTGGAGTGGAATATTTCAGGTGGGTCTGGACATGCATTTATTGAGCTGTCTGTCTACCAGAATGATGTTAAATTTCACTTTTCTGATCTTGTCAGACACTAAAATTATTAAGTTTTGCACCAGTCCAAATTTCAATTATTTGCAGAATCTCATGATTTATGAATTTGCGTCCATCACAACAGGCTTAAAATACATAAACCTCAAAATGCAGACCAGTCTTATGTTAGGTATTAAATGCATGCTTGTCGGTTCTAACCTTATTGCAGCAATTAAATACATACTTGCAAATACACACAAGTATGTATTTTCTTTTGGTTACCTTAAGTTCTCTGTCTGGGTAATGCATGAGAGAGATACCAATAGCAGCTTATTTCTTTCTTCCTAAAATCAGTATTGTTAGATCTAGTCAACAATGAATGTTATTTTCATGTTTAGTTTTCACAGATTTTGTTGCTGTTTGTTGTTCAGTGGCTTAATAAGCTTCTTTTTGTTACATGTATGGAAATGGTTTGGAGTTAATCAGGATAATAAAATATTTTCAATTTATATCTTTCTGACATCTTGGTTCACTATTAATGCCCCTTCTGATGTAGCTTTCTGGGAAAGCTCTGGCAAACCTCCAAAGCTGTTCACGGATGTGGCAGCATCCACCATTAGAGGTTATTTGGATAAATAAATACATTCAAAGGCATTTTGTAGTAAATACTTGGAAATCCTTTCAGAGAAAGCCAGAAGCTCTCACATCAGTTGTGTGTAAGCAGTCCTGTCAGGATTCAGGCATGGCACATTTGTTGGCCTGCTGAGGATCAGCCAACCAGTTTAACTATCACCAAACTTGTGTTGTTCATCTGAGGGGTCTCAGTTGCCTCTGTCAGGTTCAGCCATCAAAACAACTTTTGGTACCACAGCCAGATTCCAAATGGTGTAAGAAGATACATTGCTCTGTGTGTGGATTGGTGCCAAACACAAGAATAAAGAGGTTCTGACTTGCTGCTCTCATGGGAGGTTTAACTGCATGGCACAGCTATGAGATCTCGTGCTCAGATGAACCAGCAAGAGAATGGAGCTTCTGAAGGAGTATGACAGGGATAAAAAGCTGCTTTTTATATTGCATGGGCACCTGGCACCGCCAGGGTAAGCTGTGGAAGCAAACACTGCACTTTGTTCCAAGAAAGGAACTGCCTGACAGAACAAATAAGGAAAAAATTTAATTTGCTATAAAGAAATGAGCTGTGATCTTGCCTAACAAAAGTTGACTTGTATTGTATAGTGCCATTGTATATGCCCATAATGCAAAAGTGGATTGTCACAAACTTTTGCTGGAAGTTTTTGGTGCAGTGTGTTCTGGATGAACACGAAAATTGTGGTTGGAGAACAGGACAAGCATGCAGTTTAGGCAAGGTGGCTATCAAAGAATGATGGCTGCCAAGGAATGATGGCTATAGGAGCTGACAGAGGAAGGCAAAGTCACAGGGGGCCTTTAAAAACCACTACAGACTTATACCCAGTAGTGAAACCCAGAGTGGGTGGAAGGAGGTGGCTTGTGACACTGAGGGGAGAAGGGGGACGTGTATGTACACAGAGGTGATGGCACCAGTGGCCAGGCAGTACAGCAACAAAAAGCATGAAGTGGAAGTTATACCTGGAAACTTTAACGAAGGGCAAAAAGGGAATCAAAAGAAGTGTTTAGAACTGATGGGTTTGTGTTTGTGAGGAACACCTTGTTTAACCTGACTCTGTCTTTGGAAAATTTGGAACTTGGAAATTCTGCTTTATAAAAGCAGAATTGTGTTCTTGCCACAGCAGTTATAGTTAGAAACCTGCTTTTGGCCGTCTCAAAACATCGGGTCTAGCAGTAAATGTAAGGAGTTGAGAGCAATATAGGATGCGCCCTGGACACTCCGAGGACACTTGGATCGAGAGACATTTATACTATCCAAAGTGAGAGTTAAACCCTGATGAGCTGCCCCGTGAGGCCTTCCTTACGAGGTCTGAGCTGTGGCTGAGCATCAAACACGGGCAATATTCCTGGGAAAGGATGCGGAGGCCAGAGGGGAGCGGGCTTGGGGCGCCACCCAGCGGCGCAGCACCGAGGCGCCCGCTCGAACCCGTCAAAGGCATTTGAATTAGTAATGGAAGGAGGTGTTTCTGATTTTCCTTTGTCCACGGTTGGGGTTGGAGATAAAACTTTTAATTTCTACAAAATTGTGTTGATTCTTTATTGCTTCCGAGAACTTCCAAGGAGCTCTTGACTTCGCTGGTTTAGTTAAGCACTGAGGTAGTACGGATAACGTGATGTTGCTCAGGGAACATTCTGTGGTCTATAGCAGCGAAAAAGGGAGATAGATAAAAGAAAGGGAAGATAGAATGAAATACTTGTGTTGAGCACGTGGAAGCAAAGGAGTCTGAATTTTACAAAAGGGCCAAGAGTGGTAGGTGCTATTTTGTTTTTCAGTTAGTCTAAAGTGTGAAATACACAGTTCTTAAAAGAAGCCCAACCACAGACCCATGTCTTCATGCATGAGTAATAAACCATAAGCAGTCCTCATTCAAATTAGCTGCCTCACTCTTAAACTCTTAGAGTTTGCTGGTAATTTTCGCTTTAAATTTTCTTAACAGAGTGCAAAAAGTAAATTAGCTTCTGAAGTTGGTAATCCACAAAGTGGCTCAAAAGGCATGTGACTGAATACTTCTAAAAATGTGAGTGGGCAGAAGAAAGAAGGCAGATAAAGGTGTCTTCGTGCACCAAAAGAACAAGAACGCCTTCCTGTGCCCTCTGCTCCTCCCCTTTCAGACCTGTTTTTTGAGGGAGAAAGGGGAAAAAACCCCTTTGCACAAATCAAAACTGTGGAACGTGCACTGTTCCAGCAGCAGTGAGGAAGAGTATTTTGTTTCCATTTCCCTTTCTCTGCTCAGCGTAGCATTCTGGGTTGTTGGTTGGTTGGTTTTGTTTCAATTCCTCCCCTAAAAACACCAAATGAAAGCCAGCATGTAGTCTGGAGTATAAGTCCTCTACTGATTTGACCTAAGAACTCAGAAACTTAGTGGGAAGGATTTTGTTCTGGGAGCAGATCTGACCAGTGCAAAACAGGTGGGTGATAGCAGGGAGCAGGGAATGGTTAGGTGGCAAGACAAGGCTACATAGCCCTGTTTTAAAGGCCAGGGATTGTGTGTGGTGAGAACCTGAGGTGCAGGGAAAGCAAATGACTTGTCCAGAGTTGCACAAGAAATCTGCGGTAAAGGAGGGCTCAAGTGATAAAATAGGTACTGGTCTAGAAAATTTGCCTGCCTTTCTTTTTCTTTTTCTTTTTTTTCTTNTCTTTCTCTCTTTCTCTTTCTCTCTTTCTCTTTCTCTCTTTCTCTCTCTTTCTCTCTCTCTTTCTCTTTCTTTCTCTCTCTCTTTCTCTCTCTTTCTCTTTCTCTCTCTCTTTCTCTCTCTCTCTTTCTCTCTCTCTCTTTCTCTTCCTTCCTTCCTTCCTTCCTTCCTTCCGAAAGATTATTTTTAGCTCTGGCAACAAAGAATATTGTTATTTTGGCATTTGTAGTTTCTGCAGAGAGAATCTGAGATCACTGCATAGTTGTGCACTTTTATTTCTTGGGTGCACAAGGGATTACTTTGCTTTTGTTTACTTTTACTTTTCCTTGTCTTCAAGGCCATGGTCTTCAGCACTTTTGCAAAACACTGCAGCTTTTTTGTTTGCAAGTTCTTCTGACTGCAAGGAGCATTTAATTTCAGTTCTTAGTGGCTGTGCTTCAGGGCCGGAAATGACCGTAGTGATTGAAGTTCCTCATAGCCCCAACACATCAATTTTGTGTGAGGAAATGCTTCATCATCCCTGCTGAGTGTCTGCACTGGAAGCATGCAACCCCCCTGTGAACATGAAGACACAGGCTTGCTGCTCCAGCCACTGCTTGAGGGACAGAATTATGGAGCTGCTGCAGCAGATGGGACACAATGTCCATCGGTGTCTGTGTCAAGGAACAATCCAGGAAAGAGGGATTGCCTGGTAGTTGCCGTGCTGTGCTTTGGGAATTTAATAAATTTCATTGATTGGTTCATTGTGCCAGGTGAGAGCCCATTTTTCTCCTCTAAAGAAAAAGAAATTTAAGTTCTTAACAGCTCTACAAATATTTCTAAACTCTACAAATGTTTCTAAAGTAAGGATATGCCTTATGTCTTCTTACTTTTTCTCATTTATCTGCTTTAGCCTGTTGATCATACTCTTAATGAAACTTCCAATTATAAATATGGAAAGACCTAGGAGTGATTTATTAGATATTAATAGTTAGTAGAATGCTTATAAAAATAGTGTAACATTTTAAAATCTAGATCTTTTATAAACAGACTTAAGCATACAGAGCAACTGGTCCATTTTTGTGGCTGGATTCTACAGAGGTTTTACTAAGGAGCTTCTCTTTACTGTACACAGCAGTTTACAAGACCTTCTTTGCATCTAGTAGATTCTATATGGTATTCCTTTATCTGAAGAATACTGATGCTATTCCCTCCATTAAAAGTTCAAAAACTATGGCATCTTTGTGATAACTTTGTCATCTGTGTTAGTTTGCTTAGGGGAGGCTTAACTTCCTTGTGAGCTGCTGGCAATTGTGTGATTTCTGCAATGAAGAGTGGAACATGATTGTGGAAAAAGAATAGAGACCCACTTCCTTAAGCCTTCCCCTACCCAAGTTATGACTTGTTGTCTAATAAGTAATATCCTTCCTTCCAAATGTGATTTTTAAACTATTTTTTTTCCCTAGCTGAAAAGAACCAAGAGTTGCTTATAGTAAACTGGAGGTGAAACCTATGGGTTTTTTCTCCCATGTAAATTGTGGTCTGTGTAAATTCTTCTATTTAGTAACACTCCTAAGCATCTACCATGCTTCCAGGGGTCTGATTTAGAAAATAGGGGAAACACTTGTTGTGAGCTTGCTATATTTTACTTATGAGTGACCTGGGAAACAGAAATGTTTTAAAACCTTGAAAAAAGCCAAAGGATAGATTATTGAATTTGGAATTAATACCTAGTTACCATACACAAAGTAATTATTTTGCTACTTAGACCATTCAGAAATTTAGGACATTCAGTCAGTATCTTTAAAAATGGAGAGTGTAGTGGGTTTAGGAGGTTGAGCTTGGTTTTTTGAGTACTTTTTAACAACACAAGAGGAAAGGAAGCAAGTAGGAGTGCCGTAGGAGTGCATGGTGAATGACACTGCAAGGCTGTTAGTGAAAAACTTCTGTGTATGCATTCTGTTGTCAAGTAACTTTCCTTGGAGAAGGGCAGGGGACAGAAGAGAATGAAAATATCTTCAAGGAAGAATTTGGATGCTGGAAGGGTAACCCCTTAGGAGGGTTAAGTTCAAGAAGCCATGTGGCTCATTCTAGGCTTTGAACTATTCAGGGGCTCCTGTACTTGCTAAGAGCTTAAAATTTCCCCAGCATGCTCTTGTGAGTGAGGTCTCTTCAGGGACACGTAACAATTCAAGAGCAGAGGTGGGTATAGTTCCCAGGCCTTTGAAACATCTCCTTTAATTACACTAGAGGACTAAACCACGTTTTACTTAGTTCTGTGACTCCTGGGCCACGGGGAAGTCTGGAAGCTGCAGTTTATGCCATGGCAAGATACTGTTCACCTGCTAGAATTCAGTGCCACTGCAGAATTCTTGCAACAGTGCATTTGAGTTTGGCTGTCTAAGTGTATGACCATGTTGTTAGGTATCAGCTAACAGGAAAGAGAGGAAGGGGAGGTGTGAGTATCTGCTTAGAAGTAAACTAGCAGTAAGCTGGCAGCACTTACAAAGTTGTGGTTTCCGGATAGTTTTGCTCACAGGCTTTGGCAGCGTTTGCATCACAGAAAACAAGCTCTTCCCCTTAACTCTGCTGACTTCAATTTGTTAAAACTAGTGACCATGCAGACCTTTCCCCTCTTTTCTGTCACCAACCTATTCAAATCAATGCTTTGTAATTTGCTAGGAGCTGTTAGGGTCAGTTATTTTAGTTATGTGGAGGGGATGACATTTTAATGGTGCTCAGTGTTAGTTTGAGGTGAAGTTGTGGTTCTGTTCAAGTCTTGTTAGCTGTGATTTGTTCTAAATACTGCATGAGACCAAACCTGAATTCCTGTAATACAGTATTTCTGTGTGTTAATCACTGGCTGCAATAAAGATACAATTGATTGTCCTGTTTTAATGATGCAAAATGTTTGAATTAAATCACTTGCTTAAACTTCCGAAACCATTAGGAAACCCCTAAATGTAAAATATGTTCAAGAGTCATTGAGAAACAACTATAAACCTCTGGAGTTGCTGTTAGGCTGGACTTTGATCTACACTGACTTGAAGTCACATCAGTAAATAGTGAGTGGACTGATGCTGCAGCCATGGGGACTGTGGGAGAACATGGATTTAGCTTTAAATTAGCTGGTCCCACTGCTGCTTTTAAGTGGCTGGAGCAGTGTAGTTCATGGCACAACATGTAAAACACACTGTGGGAGAAGGGGTGTCTTGCTGACCTCACCCAGCTCCCTTCTGCTGCAGATGAGCTCCTGTGAGCACAGCAGGCAAATTACACAGAACTTGTTCTCTTAAGTGGTGGTGGTTTCATCCTCTTAACAGTCTTATGACTTTATCTATTTTGACAAAACTAAAGTGGCATGAGAATAAATGTCTTTTTTAACTGATATCTTTCAATACTGGAGTACAGGTATGCTTTTTCAAAGCAGTACCTTCTATTTTTAATTGTTTTTCAGCAATGTAAATTGGAAATACAATATAGGTGAGATGGAAGATCTGCAGCCCTGGCATGGTATAGAGATGAAAATGACCTTTTTGTCTTAACATCCACTGTTTTGTTCCACATTGTGTCCATTAAACTTTGAACTCTAAATTGTTCATGTACTTAGGTGCTAATGGTGCAAACGAAACAGAACAGGTGTGGTTGAAACAGTGGGTAAACTCTCATAAGACCCTTTTAGTGGAAGATCATTAATTTTATCTACAGTGATAAGAATTTTAAATTCTCTGTGCATCTTGTGCTTGTGGTAGAGTAATGGCTTACATCTAAACTAGAAACTAAATGTGCTGCAGTTCTTGCAAGCCTTGTTTTTGAGTTGGCAGTTACCAGGATTGAGCAGGGTACTCTGCTGTCATTCATTGTCTCCCTCTGTTGCAGGGATCCTGTTGGATATACAGAAATACTTCGGGCTTAGCGATGGCAAGACAGGTCTACTGCAAACAGGTAATAAAATCTCCTCAGTTCAGATGGTTCACTTTGCCTTGCCCCTCTGTGGTCTGCTCCTAAAACACAGTCCAGTTACTTACCTCTTCTAGTTCCTCCTTGTGTATGGTATTGCTCATTTCCACTTTTGGGCAGGCTGACTATTATGCAAAATTGAAAGTCAGGCTGGAGTTGAAAAATCCCACAGTATGTGAATCACAAAAGAGGAAGGGTTTCTCAAGAAATACAGAAGTTAAGTAATTCACACACATTTTATTTTTGTATAGGTATTTTGCGTCTGCATTTGTCTTATTCCAAATATCAATCCCCCTCCTAGTCCTACAAACTCAGCCTGCCTTTAACCCTGCCCTAAAAATAACCTGAGTTTATCTGAGGGGTAAGCAGTTCATATGACAAAAATAATTGGACGGATATTGTCTTTGTTCATTGTTGGATTTTCAGTCTTCACCTTGTGTTACATGCTGGCTGCCCCCATCTTTGGATACCTTGGAGATCGCTACAACAGGAAAACCATCCTTGGAGCTGGTATTTTCTTCTGGTCTGGTGTGACCTTAGGGAGCTCATTCATCACTGAGTCGGTACGTTGCTTTTTTAGAGGGTGCTATGAAAATAACCTGAATACATCTTGCAGGACTTGATAGAGTCCTTCTGTAATCACATTTGCAAAAGCTTCAGTGACCACTCATTTCCCGAGCCTTAAGCCTGGACTAAATGTACTCCATGCAGGAATGCCTTATAGGATGCTGGAGTCCAGCCTAGGCAATAGAGAATGCCCACATTATTGTTGAGATTGATGGGATTTTATTTTTGTCTGGCGTGTTTGTTGTTTATGATCTTACAGTGTGGCAGCTTGTTGGGCAAGCGTGTGCTCTATCCACCCTATCCTGAAATTCCCTCTGGATGTCACTCTGAGAAGTCACTGCTGTGCAGAAAGAGAAAGCCCAGTAGTGAGATGTGAGGGAAGCAGGTGTGAGTAGAGGCAAAAGGCAGTTCAATTCTGACTTCCTCTGGTAGATTTGATCTGCTAAAATGCCCCTCTTTAATAGTAAGCTTTCTTTCTTGCATGGACTTTTTTTGACTATAATATGTCTTTTCCCTGCAGCATTACAGGATATTTGTTCTTTCACGAGGGCTGGTTGGCATTGGATCTGCCAGTTACTCCACTATAGCACCTACCATCATTGCAGACCTGTTTGAGGAAGGAAAAAGGACCATAGTGTTATCTATCTTCTACATCTTTATTCCAGTGGGAAGGTTGGTTTTCTTACTAGTGGCCTTTTGAAATTCTGTCTGACCACACCTGCAATTCAATATACCCTGAGCCCTAATCAGATATATTTTGATATATTCCTGCATTGGCTCTTGCAAAGGGATTTGTCACTTCCTTAGCAAGTTTGAATAGAGTTGATTAGGTGTATTTCTATATTTACCTTGGAAAAAAACTCACTTTCCCCCCCCAACATTTTTTGGGAGAATCTAAACTCTGGAAACTCTGGCTTTGAATAAAATATTGAATCAATTCTGAAAGAAATATGTGCATGAGAGTATGTAATTTATTTCTGTGTTTTGGAATACAAAAGCTTTTAGATATTAGTTTATTTGACAAATTTTTCAAGGACCCTCCATTAAATGTCTCCCAAGAAAGAACTGGTACTTCTCTCTCCTCTTTTAGTTAAATCAACATTGTGTCTGAAGAAAAGGAGGAGAAGGGCTTTTCAAGTGGTTTAGAGGCATACTCTGTATCAGAGCAGGCAGCCAAGGCTGGGCCCAGAAGGCAGATTAAAACTAAAGAAATTCCTGCAGGGCATAATTCCTGTGGCTAGCACAGAAGAGAGTAGGTAATAAACTGTTTTATGGGCTCTTTGATCCGGGTTTGAAGTGTCATTCTACAGAGTATGTATTCCTAGGGGAATCTGGGACATTACTGTCATTGTCTCAAGTCTGCTCTGAGGAGGTTAGGCTCTCTTTTTAATACTGGCTGGCAAGTAGACTAGCACAAACCATGAGGATTATTTCCGTTTATCCCTTTGGAAAACTATGACAGAACACTTCTGTGTGCTCACCTTAGTTGGCAAGACATGTCATTTCGGCCATCCAGAATTCGTTGGTGCTTACTGACCATTCCTTTCTGTTGTTTACAGTGGCTGTGGTTACATGCTGGCAGCTGGCATGGCAAAAAGCACAGGTGACTGGCACTGGGCATTCAGGGTGAGTCACTCACTTTCATTCACCATAACATCAAAATCATCACTTTTTACGTTCATTGTGTTAAAGGTGGGCAGTGTAAGGACTTTCTACCCTCTGACAGGTCAGGAACGTGGTGTTTAGGACAAATTTTCCTGCAGGACAAGTGGCAGATTTCTGCCTAGCTCTGTTAGCTGTAGGTGAAATTGTACACCAGCCAGGGCAGGTGCTGATGTTCCTCTTACCTGAGGACATATTTGTAATGATTGCTACTGCACCAAGACCTCCTCAAACAGAGAATTTGAAGGCAAAATGATCATTATATTGGTAGCACCAGTTTTCTGGAATATTGTTGGGAACAACTTCTATTATTTGAGGGTGTCAAGAAAATAACCTCTTCTGTTCTGGTCATGTCATCATGATGTCTCTTATTGAGAGTGCTTTGGAAGCACTTTATCAGAGCCTCATACCTTGTACACAGAATCAGCTAGCACATGCTGGTGAGTGGAGCAGATTATTTACTGGAGTAACATGGATGTTATTCAGGTAACACTGGTGACTGTATCAGTGATTCTTGTATTTGTGGCTAGAGTACTACAGTACAGTTTCCTTGCTTCACATGTTTTTCTTTAAAATCGGAGGGAGGAGCCATCATGTATCTGTATGATGGGGAGGGAGGATCTATTATCTTTCCTCCAAAGTCACCAAAGTCACTCTTTTTCTTTACGAATATGACCTAAACCAGCACACATCTATTTGTGAACATATCTGCAATTTTCTGATATGTGGTTCTAACACAATTTGAATTGCTGTGGAGTTCTCGCTATAAGAAAACAGGTGTCTTTGATCTAACCAACCTTGTGTCTCCAGGTAACTCCTTGCATGGGAGGACTGGCACTGCTTCTCCTGATTCTACTGGTCCCTCACAGGATCCAGAGAAAGACAGCAGCACACAGAGCACTGAGCATCTCTGGCACAATACAAAGAGCAGATGAGAAGCCAGATGTACACAGAACTGTCAAGACCACTTGGTGTCAAGATGTGGGGTCACTTGCCAAGAAGTAAGTGGTTTGAGCTACAAAGGTTCTCTCTGTTGAGGAGTCACCATTCCATTGTAAGAAATATGTCTATCGAATCTGCTTCGCTTCTTTGAGCCACATGCTGTATGCCAGAGGATGGAAACACCACTAGTAAAAATCTTTCTTCCACTTTTTTACAGGAATGCTACACAAGAGATAAAAAATTTCTTCGCTTCTTCTATCCTCCCACTTTGAGGAGGGGGAAAGGGGCAAAGTTTTGATGGCAGTTTGCTCCTATTTAAATCCAGCTCTACTTTCTACTAAATTTTCACTTTCCTAAGGAAGCTAGATTGGTAAAAGTGCATAATTTTCTGGTATAAATTCATTTATAACTCTTAGTGCCTGAGAAAGGTTGGATCGGCATGTCTCAGGCAGTCTCTGTGGTATTTGGGAGTCTGCTATGCATGAGGTCAGAGTTTGTAGGACCCCGAGATGGTTTATAAAGTAATTATCCATGTGTTTTGATGGGCTGAGCTGTGGCTGGCAGATGACATCTTCCTTTTAACCACACAAAAATTGAAGGTGCAGCTGACCTGCAGGACGAAGTAAAATCCGGACTGGAGCAGGTTCCTCGCTCCTGTGACCCCGCAGTCAGGCGGTGACAGGTCTTTTTTGGGACAGGACGGGGAGCTGGAGCCGCTTTGGGAACAGCAGGTGCCGCTGTGCAGCTGCGCCAGACCCGGCTCCGCAGTGCCGCTGCCCGCAGGCTGCTTTCCCGATCCAACGCTTTTCGTTTAAAGACTTGCTTTCCTGGGACCTTGTCTGTCTTTGGAGTGTTCTTCCAGACGATCCAGCGTTTTCTAACTGCCCACTCAATCTGCATCCTCTTTACATCCTGAACAGCAAGTACACTAGAGATCAGTTTTGTTGGATCACAATTTGTAGGCACTACATCCTGAAGTGAATAAAAAATAAATTTTCCTTAACCAAAAATGAACCTTTCTGACATTTCTACAACTAGACTATCTCCAAAGTTGCTTTCCTACAGAGATGTTCCAATGTAAAAATATATTTTAATTTTCCTTTAGCAACTGATCCTCATTTTCTTTTCCTTGGGCAATTGATTTCCAAAGTATAAAGACATACTGCCAAAAAACTATGTGGTTCCACTTTTAATCAAGTCCAAGAGCACTTTATCTTTAGAAGATGGAGAATTGGGTTAATTTCTTAACAAATCCTCTAGTCTGGTGGTCACCTGGTCATTTGCAGCAGTCTTAAGATTTCATAAGTCCCTATTGACCTCAAAGGGGGTTTTCTCCAGAACTATTAATGACAAAGAGTCCAGCAAAAATTTAATTTTCTCCTAGAATAGGGCAGGAAGCAGACAAAGTTTGGACAGTTTTCAGAAATGCTTGTCCTTTTGTCTGAAACTTGCTGTGGAAATTGAGAGTCTATTTTTACTCACTCGGGTGGAGTTAAGGAGTGCTTCAGCCACTGCAACTTCACAGTTTGGAAGACCCAGATGTTACTCTCATTTATACTGGTTACAGAAACAACTTAAAACGTGAGGCATTTAGACTTGCACATAGAACCCTTTCCTTCAGCTACTAAGCCATTAAATTCTTGCTCACTCTCTACTGTTGTATTTCTGCTATCAAAAAATTGACAACAATTGTTTTGGCAGAAGTTGGCAATGAAATCTGCAAGAGACCAGGATTTAACATGAAATCAGTAGGTCATACCCTTTGCTCTAATTAGTACTTTATTGTTGAATTTTATAATAAAGCCTGATCAGAGCTCAGATATTCAAGGGAGTGGATTTTGATTTTAAGACGAATTGTTTTGTTATTGCTTGAAATCGTGGGTGTTGCAGGTCGGTTTTCCCTTTTTCCTCACACACCATTCTTTCTAATATCTCTCAGTTGTTTTCTTTTGACTTTCAGCTGTAGTTTTGTCTGTTCCTCACTGGGTCTGACTGCCATGGCCTTTGTCACTGGAGCCCTGGGAATGTGGATGCCACTGTTTCTGCACAGGGCTCAGGTTGTCCAGGGCATTGTCCCACCATGCCTCCAAGAATCGTGCAATTCATCTAACAGGTGAGCTGTGACTGTGGGAGCCTACCTGGAAACACTGCACTGTGCTCCATCACAACTTGTTTCCAAAGGCAGAAGTGAGGATGTGACTAAGCACTTTTTGTGAAGGCAATGGCTTGTGAATGTTAAACTAAATTGCTTCCAGGTATCTGAGACACTCCCCTTTGTTTGTTTATAATCACTCAGTTAACTGGAAAGATGCTGCCAGCCCTATTTCAGTAAAGTGGGAAGAAGCAGTAACAGGAACAGTTGTGGGGAAAGAGGAGCAAATTTAGCAAGTTTTTAGTTGACAAATGACTGTGCATCCCAAGCTACTTAAATACCCATTTAAGTATATTTAAATCCTGTGTTTTAAGAACTTGCCTATTATCTTCTTGTTAATCTGGCTTTGTAATTCCTGCCATGTTGGTGAGTTAATTGTGGCTCTCAGCTTGAAGAAAACTTTTATTTTTGATGTAATATCACATCATCACGTCAAACCAGGATCTTGTGAATGGCTGCCAGCAGAGCTCTGCTTACAGAGCATGCCCAGACCAATGAAGATTCATGAATGGTATCAAATATTGTATAAGAAGGGGAATTTGCACTAGTAGAATGCTTTGAAGTAGTCATAACACACCTTTTTGTAGATCCCTTTTCCCCGCCTAGGAAGAGAAGTTTTTCTTCAAAGTGTGTTGTCCAGAATACAAATATATATTCAATGTTCCTCTTGAGTCTTCACGGCTTCCCTCAGTAACAGTGAGCACTGGGACTGACTCCCTGGCAGTGGTCTCCACACAAGTGTCCCTTTCTCCAGGAGGTATCCCAGGTCTCGTCTGAGTCTCTGCTTTTGTAATGGATTTCAAAGAACTAAGTGCTTTTTGTGTGGCCTTTTCAGGTAAAGACAATTCAAGAGAAAAGCAATAATCACACCTTGAATATGTCCTCTGCTAATGGGATTCTTCTATTTTTCTGCAACGGAATAACTGAGTCAACTCAAAAGTGATTTCTGAGTTGTAGCATAACCAGATGGATTGAAGAGTCATCCCAAAATCCTTCAATGGGAAATGAATTGTCCTTCCATGGATTCCACTAGTGGCACATTCATTATCAATGAACAGTACTGGGAAGGGAGTGAAACACAGGAGTCTGGCTCAGGATAGGCAGACAAGGGAAGCTGAACATTTTAAGGTGTTTGGCTGTATCTGTTCACAGATGCAGTTTAAATATTTTCTTTGTTAAGTTGAAGGTGTTGGCCTCTAGTTTGTTTTCTAATCCACTTCTGAATTATTATTCCACAGTAGTGTTGTTAAAGCAGACATGGTCTTCAGGGGAGAGAAACAGAGCATCTGATAGTTTAACCTCATGTACTGCTTCTTATAGGATGCTTTAAATATAACCTTGGCATAAACTCATGCCAGAAGCAGCATAAGGCTGGTTTTGGACTGTTATTCCAAGGGGATGTAAAGAAACAGAATATAAACTACTGTGTCAGACCTGGTGGTGCTGGAGGAACTGAGCTGCACATTACCAGACCTGTCCAGGGATACTTTAAAGATGTTTTCCCCTCTGGCTGTTCAGCAGTTTCAGACTTTGTTTAAGGATCAGGACTGTGTCACTTAGATTCCTTGGAAACACAAACTCAAATGGCACCACAACTGACTCAAGTCTCAGTCTTTACAAGGTAGATAAATAGGCAGTGTGAAGTCTTTGTTCAGGTTTTTGTGCAAACACTTTCAAACAGATCAGAGAGATAAGTGAACATTCTCAGACCCTAAAAGATCCCACAGGAGCCTTTCCCCAGGACTAGGCTTCTGTACTTTCCTACTCCCTGTCAACTGAACTGTGCTTGGATTTAGTTTTGGCTGTTCTTCTTTATTCCAGCTGCAGGTTTATTTCAACTACAGTTTACAATACATGACTATTCTAAACACAATTCCATGAATGCTTCAATCAACTAATGTCACCTTGGAACTTGCCTCTCCTGAGCAAATCTCTGAGGTTATGCTGCCTAGTGACAATCTATTATGTCACTATCAAGCTGTAGTCAGTGGTGGATCAGAATCCTGAAGAACTTGCAGGGAGAGTACAAATTTACTTAAAGTTTGTTATCTTGCATAGCAATGCCTTTTTTTTCCTCGTAGAATTATTGAGTTCTTCTTAATCAGCCAGAAAGAAATTAAGAAGTTGGATGCGCTGTAGTTTAAAGGAACAGATCATATCCCAGCTGGTTACTTTGCTTTGCAGTTAGAGAAAGCTCAGGAAAATGTACAGAACTTACCATGTAGCACTCTAAAATATTCAGAAGCACTTGTGCTCAGAATACATTAGTCCTGTCCCTGTTTCCATTCCTTCAGAGAGTGATGATGCATTAAACAATCAGTGGCACCACTGATCCTGTGCAAGAGACTTGCTTTGTCATTGGGGGCTCTCATTTGGGACAGAGATGAAAGCACACATGGAAGTCCCTTTGGAAGCTGAATCTTCTAAACTATTCAGACATTTCTTTTAAAACATGAACTTGTGGTTCCTGAAAAACACTTTTGCATTTGCAGACACACAAAGCTGAATGGTGTTGGAAATTCTGTGTTCAGAAAATGCTACATGGACCTGGCAGTAGTTACCTATTCAGTATTCTTTGAACGCTTCTGGGAAGCAGTAGGTGTTTCCCATAGTCAGAGAAGTGACTCATCTCAGCTGTGCTAACCAGAGGGTTATAATTTAGATGTATATCATTCCACGTGCTAGGATCTCTTCCAAGACAGCAGATTGTGATACAGAGTTACTCCATCTGTCTTTCAGGGATGACTGGGTAGATTGATTCACAGGGTAACGAGGATGACTGTGTCTCCTCTAAATCACAGCATATCCAAGACAGGTCATACTGAGCAGAGCCCTCCTTGAGCCTGGGTGTGTAACACCTGCTCTGTAAATGGGAAAATATTTTCTCCACAGGATACAGCCACTGTCGCAAAGCCATAGCTTCAGCTGAGTCTTGGGATTACATCCATTTAGAAGGAGCAGGAGGGTTACATCAAATGGAATAAAATTCAACTTCCCCATTAAAGATTCCTCTGAAACTGCAGGTACAAGCTAACACCATTTATTTTTCCACAGTACAGTCTAACTATGCTCAGCTGAATCCTTTGCTTTGTCACCAGCCTAATATTTGGAGGCATCACCATTGGGACAGGAATCTTGGGTATTATTGCTGGGGCAGAAGCTGCGAGACGATTAAGGAAGATAAGCAACAAAGCTGATCCTCTGATCTGTGCAACAAGCATGTTCATTTCTTCTCTGTGCTTCTACATAGCTCTGATGGTGGCCCAGATGAGCATCCTTTCCACTTTTGTAAGTGACAATTAGCAAAATTTCTTCTGGCATCCTAGGGAGAAGGGGAAGGGGGAGGAGGAGGTGACGGGTGGCTTTTGCAGAACTCTCCACAGTTTCTAGACCATTAAGAGGTTTCAGTGGCTTGTGACAAGGTATCCAGGTAAGCTCTGGGCTCTGATGTTCCCATAGCTGAGGTCTGTCCTGTGAGAGCCACGCTGGGCAGTCCTTGGTCCAGTATAAAGGGCAGACAGAGCACAAAAACTGGGCCTCAGGACCTGCAGAGTGCCCGCACTGAAGAACAGAATTGTAACTATGTGTTCAGCTGCGTGAAACTTGTCCCTTCTGCAAAAATGTAGTTAAAGCAAGTCTCAATCTTATACTAATTTTTAATGCTTTGTGGCTAATATAGTATTCTTATTTATTTTGCTCTCTGAATACTTATGGATTGGTGTAGTTGGAACTCTACAATACACACAGTTCTTGTTAAGAATAATTTAGCCCTCACCTTCAAAGCCCCAGATCACTAGCTGATCTTCGAAATCAAGCTTTTGGCAGTACAAACTGAAGTATAAATCACTTAAATTCTGTTCTCAGTAAAGGGGAAAACAAAAACTCACTAGGAATGACGAAAAATCCCTGTAAGAGAGAACTGAATGTAAACCCCATTTCAACTATAATCTGGTAACTGCTAGGGGAAGACTCCTGTGCTGTTTTCCTGTGACTCCCAGCCAAAATCACCATGATTAAGAGGATCCAAGTAAAGTTAATTACAGTAATCAACAGTTCTCTGCAAAAGGGCACTTTTGCAGGTTTTTTGCTTTCAAGAATAACACTTGCTCAAAGAGGTTTTCCTTCTGACACCTCAAGAATGTGTATTCCTGTGGAAAAACACCTTTACGTCAAGAGAAAACACAAGTGGGTTTGCCTGAGTGTGTGTACACAAAGCAAAATGTGAAATTGAAAATTACTTTTGGATCTAAGAGTGGGGATCCAAGTGCCCAGAAGAATTAGCCATTTTCTTTTTCTGCTTCTCCAAGTCCCCCATAGCTCTACTCTGAGCATGTTCCTCAGGGGATTTTTTGTCATTGAAGGTAGAGAACAACAGTTTAATTTGCCAGTCTCTGTTAGATGAGTGAATCAATATATTGGGTTGGAACTACCAAACTATACCTTTTATTAGAATCATACAATCACTGAATCATAGAATCAGAGGTTTGGGTTGGAAGGGACCTAAAAGCCCATCCAGTTCCATTCCTCTGCCATGGGCAGGGACACCTTCCACTAGACCAGGGTGCTCCAAGCCCCGTCCAGCCTGGCCCTGGACACTTCCAGGGATGGGGCAGCCCCAGTTTCTCTGGGCAACCTGTGCCAAGGCCTCACCACCCTCAGAGGGAAGAATTTCTTCTTGATATCTGATCTAAAGTGTTGTGAAGGACAAGATGTCTGTATAATGGTCTATACTAAGTATCTCAGTGCTTCAAGGAACTTTTTCTCCAAACTGGTTTGGAGAAGAAAACAAATTAACAGAATGGACAAGAACCACAGAGGAGTTATGGATATCCTAGGTCTATTATCTATATCTATTACCTATAGGATATCTATAGATATCCCAGGTATACTAGGTCTAGTTCTCCTAAGGAGAATGTAAGCCATGCCTCCAAAAACATCTGAAAGTTTGTCACTGTGCCTTTCCCAGGCTGTGTTTTCATCAACCACGGACAACATCTTGACCAAGACCTTACCAAACACAAAGCATGCACCTGTTGTAACAATGCGCCATCAGTCTGATTAGTAGATAAGAATAATGTTCCAGGTGCCATGTGACTTTGTGGCCTGTGTTTCTGAAGAGGTTCTGCTTTCTAGCAGTGCTCTACCTCAATGGTGTAACTTCAATGCTTTCCTCAAGTCTCTCTTAGTCTGGGCAGGCTGCTCCAATCTGTGTCCAGGGCTGGCTGAAAGGGTTAATATTTCTTGAGACCACAGCTGTAAGAACTGTTCGGTGCCCTAGCCCTTTTCCTCATGGCTGGGTCTCCATCTGTGATGGATTAGGGATTTCCCACAGGACACCAAGGTTTTGAGACTGCCTGTTTCTTGGAGTCCATTCAATTTTGGGAGTTCTCTCTCTGAAGGAACCCTCAAGAGTACTTGTACTGGCACAGAGGTGTTCAGTTGGCTTCATCTGCATCCCTGTGCACTTTCTAAACCTGTGCTGCATGTTTCTCTTCCATGGATCTTGCTTTTCTCTTCGTGGGTTCAGTAGTTCATAGCAGTTAATTTGGGAGGGTGGTATATGTTTCCTATTTTGGCTCTTCTGCTGAGGATTTGGCACTCAAATACATCTTTGGTTTCTTTCCCCACCTTTAAGATGAAGTTAGTGCTTGTAAGTATAGACAGAGATGCTTAATTTAGAAATAATGGCTATGTAGGACGATTCTTACACAGAAAAGCACAGACAGCGAGCCTGCCTCATCTTTACAACATAGAAGAGCAATGCAGTTTATAGTATAGTATAGTATAGTATAGTATAGTATAGTATAGTATAGTATAGTATAGTATAGTATAGTATAGTATAGTATAGTATAGTATAGTATAGTCACTGCTTTCTTCTGTTTTGCAGATTTTTATTGCACTTGGAGAACTGTTTTTGTCTGTAAACTGGGCTGTTGTGACAGACATACTTCTGGTAAGTGCTTGTGAAACTATTTCTTTATTTCAAGTTTTTTATCAATGTAATATTGCTCCTAAGCCTGCATCTCGGTGGCTTTCTGGGCACAGATGAATGAGCTTCTACTAAGAATCCCATTTTTGGTATCCTGCTCTGAATCACTGCCAAAATGTACCGCTGGGCAAGGATGCCAGTGGCAATAAGAGTGTGGTGGTGCAGTAGTCCAAGTTATTATAATCCCAGGAAAATGTCCTGATTTGGATGGAACTCTTGCACGTGGGACTCTCTAGTGCTGCCTGTACCCAGAGTATTTTCAGCTTCTGTACAACTCTGTGCTGTCAGATGTCTGCCAGAAGATGGTCTGCACCAGAAACAAGGTCATTTTGTGTCTAAATCAGGTTTTTTTATTTGTTTTCCAGAGGTTTGAAAGGATGATCCAAATGAGGCAAAGTCAATAGTCCATGAACTATTAGCAAGTTCCCTTAGTTCAGAATACAGTGCAGATGAATTCCAGCGCTTGCAAGTCCAGTTCATAAGTGGTGCTACACTGCCAAAGCATCAGGCCAGCAGTGATGCTTAAGGGGCTCCTGGGGATTCCAGGACTGACACCACTAGCCCGATGAATAGCAGTGCATGATTTCATTTGAATCCTGTTGTCAGTAATTTCTTTAGAAAGGAGTGCTGTGAAAAGCACACCTCTTGTAGCACAGTTTGTCTAGACTGCGATGAGCAGCTTCTATTTATTGTTTCGAAGATTTTTAGAGTTAGTCATTTTACTTGAGTTTTTACTCTAAATAAAAATTTGGTAACGTTTCATTTAGGTTGTAGCTCCACCATCACTAATACATGTCTGTGTAAACCCTGGGACAGACAATATGATCACTGAACTACACAGATCATTATAGTCTTATCAAGTAGTTTATATGACCTTTTTTTTAAATTAATCCGTAATATGAGCAAGTGAATATGGTTTATCAGTGCAATAAGCAAAGAAATGCTTATAACTGATAGTCAGACTGCAGAAAGCTGATTTAAATACCAGAGTTATTTATATGATTGACAATTCTTCGGTTGCTACCCATAGGCATAAGACAAAATATTTAAACTGACATTACCCTTTTCTATGAGGAGTAGAGTACTGGATCACACAAGGGACCCAGACTCTCCACTTTGGGATCCCTGTGCTAAAAAACTGTGGATGAGATGGTAACCCAGATATTTCAAGCAGGAAGCTCCCTGAGAGACAGGGACTGTTCAGACAAGTGCAGTACAGGCACAATGTGGGGAAATTGTGTAAAGCCATCAGGACAAGTGAGAGAAGGCGCAAAGTTAAGGGACAGCAGAACAGAGATCTTTGACTGTTTCTTCCCAAGCAAGAGTCACATGAGTGTTTCCCATTTTATGTAACTGTGTTTCATTCCAAGGGAGCTGAAATCTATTTGCAAATTGCTGCTGCAAACTCCACGGTCATAATAAATCTTTCATTTAAGAACCACAGTGAGTGCATTCATGTTTAGCACAGCATGCAGTGATGCACAATACCTGTTCACAAGAGGGACAGTAAAAAAGCCTTGCAGACCATGGCTCCAGTGGAACACAGGTCACCATCCTTTGCTATCACAGGAACTGGAAGTTTACCCTTGAGGTCACTGGCACTGTGATCTGAGCTGCTCAGATATACAACTTGCTTGGTATCTCTATTGGCTAAGTAAACCCGAGTAGTGGACAATCTGAGCAGAGATAAAAGTATCCCTATTACAGTGTCTGTGTAAAAGGATGAGAAAGTATATTGCCAAATGCTGAGCACTGTCTAGTGACCAAAGGGACCAGCTATGAAGCACTACAGAACTCTCCTTCCACTGCCTGACCTTGCCTTGACACAAGTTTGTTTATCTTTTTATTTCATAGTTGAAGGGGCTTTCTTTACATTCTGATTGAGATGAAGGAATGGAACTACTTACATTTCATGGGTCTTCAGCAAACTCCTGCTGACACTGACTGTACATGATGTTCTCTTTCACGGTGCTGCTCTCTACATGTCAGTTTTCTGCACTCTGGAATTTTAATAAAATAGTAAATAATGCAGTCAGCATTAGTGAATTGGCTGCTTGCTTAAAATCTCAGCCAGCAGCCAAGAGGGTTTTGATTCTTATTTGACTCTCACCGAATGGTCAGAAACAATTATCCTATGAGGAAAGAGCTGAAGCCTTACAGCAGTGAACAGGTGCAGAAAAACTATCACTCGTCCAGACTGACATTTTTACTTAGCTTCTATTTCAGTTTATTTTGAAAAAATTGGGAGTTTTTGCACCAGAATCGAGTATTAATAGCATTGCCATTATTTTTACATCAGTTAAGGCACCAACTTTTTTTAAGTTTCTCAATTTACTTTTCTTTGAACTCCTACATTTGCATTTTAATTCTGTCCTCTGTCACTGTTAAAGAAGAAGGCGACATCACTGAGTTAGGTAGTGGTGATACACGGTGATACATGGTGAGGAGAGTGAGGTAGATGGTTACTGTCAGCTCTTTTCTTCAATTCCTTCCTGAACCCAACCTGCAAAGCCTGCGAGGGGCAGGGCTTTTGTTCAGTTCCATCACTCCCGTCTCAGCTTTCTTAGGGAACACTGCATCACATTGCAGCCTGTGGGAAATCTGTGGGGGGCATCATTGCCGTATCCTGGATCCATGTAAATCCAGAAGAGAAGGAAGTTCTTGTCTCCCAGGTGACCAACACCCCTAATTTCTATTTCTTTTATAATACTGTGGGATTAGTTACCAGCAATATTGTATCAATTGGCAACAAGTGGAGAGGTGAAAAGCGTGGCATAGCAGAGCTCTGTGATGCTGTGTTCCCCTGGGAGCAGACATCCAGTTTATTACCACAAATGTGCTTTGGGCTGGATCTCTTGAATTCTAGATGCTAATAATTGTTTTATCAGAAAAGTGATGGAAGTGAGCTGAATTTGTAGATGTCTGCTCATTCAGTGCTCCCAATTTTACTTGGGAGTTGTGTTTCATCCTGTTGAAACCCCATGAGTTCAGTGTATTACTGCTGTTATAGTCACTGAAGGGTGCCGTAGATAACAGCAGTAATTTCTCTTTTTGCCTAGTTTCCCATGTGAACTGGTAGGATTTCTGATAATGTAGCTGGATTTGCTAATGCATGTTCTTATTTTGCCATGAAAATGACTTTCCTTTCTTCCCACATGGCACTACTAGCCAGACAATGTAGCCAGGAATTAATTTCTCCTGCAACCTGTGGAGCTGAAGACAAAGGAAGATGCTGACTGAATGATAAGGACTTCCTCCCTTTGTGGCTGGTACATCAAGAGGCATTGCATGTAGCCACCTTTGTGCCTCCTGTTCAGTGTAAACACGAAGGTATCTGCTGTACAACTACAGTCCTAATGTGCAAGTGGAGAAGTGCTGTAGCTGCCTTGCTGGTTTACTGGGAGGCTGTACTTGGAGTGTTCCTTATGAAACATGTTTGCCATCTGTGAGGTTATGGAACTCTGTCTTTTAGGGTTTTGGCAGCTAATAGTAGGAGATGCTGGAACTCAAAGCCTGTATGGGATTTGGGAAGGCAACTGATGTGTCCGTGTCTTTGGAAGTGCCCTGGGAGTTACAGAAGTGTTCACCAGCCTGTGTGTTCCATCTGCTTATTTAGCTGATGTGGCAGAGTCTGCAGGGGAGTCTCTGAAACCTCCAGAGGCAGCACGAGGGGTCTGCAAACTGTACCTGTTTGGGGCACCTGCTTCTCTGTCCAGGCATCTGGGCTGGATCTCCTCGGAGGGGGAGTGTGCAGGATGTTACCTGCACTCCTGCCATGGTGTGGGGTCCTGGGCAGTCACTGTGGCCAGGCAGGACCCCATGGCTACTTCAGAATCTCGGGGGGGGGGGGGGGGG
>VZRV01008085.1:853781-974409 GCA_013398115.1 Falcunculus frontatus
GGGGGGGGGGGCGTGTCTTTTGTTTCTTCTTTTCCTAGTGAATCCCACAGTGCCTTGAGCTCTTGAGTACAGTTTCTGTTGTGCAGAAGAACCTGACTAATAGCACAGGGAGAGTTTGTATGAGCCCCGAAACTATAGGAAACATCCCATCCTTCTTTTGTATTTTTCTTACTACAGCTTTGTTCCATCTGTCTCTTGTAGTTACAGATATGGGATATTAAATACAGGTAGTAAGGAAGTGGTGCAGGGCACTGAGAGAGCCATAGTACGTTTAGCTTTTCTCATGCTTGCAATGCCCACCATATACTAAGTGCATAACAATATTTGATTTGCATTTCTCAAACACAGCCTGTCATTATCCATAAAACAAATTTGAGTCTAGGACAGATGACATGAAATCCTTGGAGAGCCAAGAGCTGACAGTCTCCAGTCTAGTACACCCTCTCATAGCCAGGTCTGCTTCCCAAGCTCAGAGTTTTCTACTGTAGTTTTTTTGTCTCTGTACAAGAGAACCTGTTCACAAAGTGTGCATGCTCATCATCCAGGCAGGCTCTGAGAGAAAAAAAAATGTGGGTAGACTGCACACCTTCAGTCTAGGCCATAGCGTGCTATGGCCTCAGTGAGAAAGAGCTGTTGGATTGTTCCTTCATCCCATGGATGACAAGGATTTCAGAGCAGCAAATCTCACATAACTCTGCTCTTACACTGTCATGAGGTTGGATGCAGTGCCATGGAAACATGACATCACAGTAGTTTTCTGTAACTCTGGAGAGATCTCCAAAGCATCACTGGTTTAATATTTACTATTGTTGAAGCATTCTACCTAAATATTAATAATGAAAAATAAATGTTCTATCCGTGCTTAGAAATATCTACTTTGGAGGGACTAGGAATGGAGTGGGGTATGTGTTAGCTGCACATGTGCAAAGGAAGGAAGGAGGTTGTCTGTTCTAATCTAGCTGCTCAGAGCTCTCTTACTGGGTGCAGATATGCTGGTTTAAAAGTGATTTGTGTATCCAAGGTTGAGGCCAAGAGCCTAAGAGGGGCATTGCCAGTGTTGTCTGGTTTTTTACTGAAACTGGTTGCAGTATGTGGTAAGCAGGACCAAAACTCTAAATTAAATGTGAGAGCAGGGTCTTGTTTTAGTTTTAAATCCAACTTACCATGCATGTTAATGTTTCCTTGAAGGCAGTGATAGAGCCGCAGTATAGATCATACACCTTGAGTTTGTCCCTTGGTAAAAAACACAATCACTCTGTTAATTAGTGTGTGAGACACACATAGCGACATTTAGGTGAGTTTCAAGAAAACCCCCCAAATTGTGTAACAGAGGACCGAGAAAATATTAAGCATTTTGTTTCTGATATGAGCAAGTGGTTGGAAAACAGAGGCATGAAGGTTTGAAATTGCTTCTGAAGCATTCTGACTGTGAATGCTTTTTGCATAAATGTATTATTGAAAGACTTCTTCAGGCACAGTTGATCTTCAGTAGTACAGGCATAGAGCTCTTACTACCCCCAAATTACTATATTTCTTTTGAAAAAATAGTTCTAATCTATGTGATGCTTTGCCATGTTCTGGATGTGCACCACATCTTTTTCTCCAACTCGTTATTTCAACTGTGTGCACTGAAAAACAAAATCCGTGTGAGGCGTTGTTACTACAGTATCTTGTGCTGCAGGTGCTTCCCAGTTACAGGCAGTGCAGCAAAGCATCACAGGCCACCTTCTGGTCTGGCAGGTTGGGTCCTCACCCTCAGTCTTCAAGGACTCAGCTGACATGCTTTACAGCTCCTCCAGGTTCCAGGTACCCCACTTTCCCCCAGCAGTCTAGAGCAGGCCTGCTGACACAGGTCATAAGATATGTTTCTGAGAGACTGTCAGTGCTGAATCCTTATTAGCAAATTGTTGTGACTGCAAGGGATACTGGCTGGAGGCTTCTGTTGGTTGCATGGCCAAATGGAGCTGTACAAGCTGCTCTGAGTCTGTATGGAAGCAGAGGAGTCATGATTTGGCTATCTCATTGTTATTTTCTCCTGTGTCTTCCTTTCTTGAATGTTTTTTTCTCAACAAAACATACAATGTGCTCTTTTGCTCAGAATAACTTCTCTGTCTCCAAAGTTGTAAGCAGTGTTTGAATATGAAAGTTGCTGTATTGATGTCTCTGTGATATTCTAGAAGCAGCTGGTCACTCATGAAGTTCTCTGTGTTGATGTTCCCTCTCCTGTGGGCTGTGCTTTGTTTCAGTACGTGGTGACGCCGAGACGGCAGTCCACAGCTATCGCCCTGCAGATTTTGGTGAGCCATTTGCTGGGAGATGCAGGCAGCCCGTACCTCATCGGGGTGGTAAGTAAATTCTCTCCTTATTGTGCTTTCCTTAGGGAAAAACTTCTAGAAACTGAAAGACAGACACACAGAATCATGGGCACTACCTGGTAAAAAATCAGAAATTACTCAAATTGCTGGCCTTGAGTCTAGGACACAAAGACATTTTTCTAAACGCTTTTACTTGCATGAAGCCCCTGGTCCTGTGACATTGCCTGTGAGTAGTTCATGCAGTGTGTAGAAATTTACTTTTATTTTAAATTTGCAGACTCCTATATTTTTGGAGGCCAAGTTTTGCAAAGAGAGTGCCATGGGATTTCAGCACTTTCTTCTAAGTTTGTGAGGAGTTTCATGGAAATTATTTAAACATGTTAAAAACCAAGACTTAGTTCAGATCTTGAAGTTTGAAATCTTGCAATTAGTCAATGGTCTCTTGAAAATCAGAAGAAAAGTGGTGCAATGGTTGTCTTTAGATACTACTTGACCTTTAAAACTCTGGTCTCAAATCGCCTTAACCTTGAATTCCCATATTCCTTGGGACCTGATTTCTCTGCCCTTCCTACATTTACTTGATCTTAGGTGCTTCTGGGCAAATCAGCCTCGTACTGCTTTCCCCGTGCAGTTCAGTAATTTTAGTTCCAGTGAACTATATCTGTCAATCTCATTTCCTCCATTCATTTTAAGACACAGTAGCTAACAAAGCACCCATGTTGACTTTTCTGCTTTACTTGACATGAGAGATTGAGTCCATGTTGTTGATTTAAAGTTGTGTTTGTATGAAAGTTTATTTAAAGAAGTTCACCCCATGTTAACTGTCAGGGTTAGACAGGGCCAGCAATGCCCAAATGAGTTGTGCCTGCACAGCTGCTGCTGCCCCAGCCACACAGGAGATTCCCCTTGTCCTCAGCCAGGTGAAACCCAGAGTCTCAGCTGCGTAATCTGTCTGGCAGAGAAGATGGCCTCTCTCCCTGAGGGATTCCCTCAGGATGCTGACTTCCTTTTTTTGGCAAATGAAGAAACCACTTTGCTTGTTGGTGTTAGGAAGCTCCTGCTCTCACACTTATCTGACTGTATGTGTGTGGGAATACAACCAACATCACGGTGGAAAACAGGATGCAAAAATGGGAGGTACCCCAAATGCTGAAATATGTATTGTTCATTCTCCCTTTGACCAATCTATTGATTTAACCTTTCTACCTGAAAGATAAAACTGCTTGTGCCTCTTGTCTGCTGCCCTTTGCCCTCTTTGGGGCACGGGCAGAACTGAGGCTTTGTGCTGCATCCTGCCTGTCACTGTGGGCAGGACCTGCAGAAGTCACCTTGAAGAGCAGCTTATCAAAAAGAGTGAAGACAAAAAAAAGCTTATCCAGATGAGATTAACCTCAGGTAACCTTGTAACTTCACACAGAACAGAGGCAATAAGCCCAGGATAAAATTGCTGTGTGTCCAAGTGGGTTCCTGTGTACTGAGCACTTGCATTGTCCTCTGGAGTTTTCTGTGAACCCATACACCAACACTTCCCGTGACTGCTGGCGGTTAAACACAAAATCTTCTGCTTTCATGTCCTGACAGTGTTTTCTAACCCGCTTCAGCCAACCTTTTAGCTTAAAATCTGGCTGAAGAATCAAAGAATTTTCTTTTTCAGAGCCTGTTTTTTTTCCCCTCCACACTCCAGAGATTTTTTCACTTAGCAGTTTAAAATTAAATGCATTAGGTTTGTATTGGGGCCATTATGCTTGCTGTAGTCCCTAGGTGCCCATTTAGAGTTGATCTTGCTCTTATCTTCCTAGACTGTCATAAATAATCATAGAAACCCAGAAAAGGTTGAAGAGTCTTATATTTATACATTTCAAGTCACACAGTGTATTCTAACCACCAAGAACAAATGTGGGAATAAAAGTGACAGCTTTCAACATTTATCTTTTTGTTTATGCTAAGAAAAGGTTTCATGTTCCTGGGTTAAGTGTTGAATCTTACTGAATTTCTGGAAGTCAGATTTTCCTTCGGTCTATAAAAATAAAACTTATGTATATCATTTATAACTCTTACAACCTCATTCTCCTGCCAGTGCAAAAAACACCTGCCTGGTATTTTCTTCTTCCCACTTACTCACAGTGTCACTCCATAACTCCTCAAATCCCTTTTGGCTCAAAAACAGATCCCACTCTTGTCTCAGGTTAATTTCAATCTCTTCCTTGTCTTATGAGTGTTGCTGCTTGTGCCTGTATTGCTGCTTGATCCCTGTTTCTATCCACTGGATGCCAATAAGGGAGGGAGAAAGTTACTGAACAGGATCAAGAAATGCTAAAGGTCACTGCCAAATGCCCATCCTGTGCTGGGAATCTGGAGATGGGCTAGGAAATGGTGAAATGTATTTCCTGCCCATGTGACTGGAGGCACTGAAGGTGTAAAACAACAGAAGATTCCTTGACCATTTGGAAGCAGGAGAGCAGTGGAGTACAGGTGTGCTGAGTGCTGGGTTTGACAAACTTTAGGAGAAGACTCTCATCCCTGTCTGCCTCTTGTATTCTTTTCAAGGCCCACACTGTATACAGCTTGTTTAAAGCAGGAGAGGATGGAGGTGTTACCCCAGATTAATGGCAGCCTTGTTCACTCCCCAGATCTCTAACGCCATCCAGGCCAAGAACCTCCCATCGCTACAGTGGAGTTTCCGGAGCATGCAGTACAGCTTTATCATCTGTGCTTGTGTTGGGGTCTTTGGAGGAGGCTTTTTCCTCCTGACATCTTTCTACATCGAGGAAGATCGGAAAGAAGCGCAAAAGCTCTGAGGTGTATATATGTCTTTATAACTTTTAAACCCCAATGTGGTGACCTGTTTGGGCACCAGCCACGGAATCATCTCTGTAACATTAAACCATGTTAATGTCTGCCTCATGGTAATGCCATGTCAGTCTCTATAAAAAGGATAAGGGCAAAATCCCAGCAAAGTCTCAGATTAAACAAACTTTCCACATTGAGTAAAACAGACTCACAAGCAGAATTGCTGTTAGTGCAAAATGCTGCAGTACGTGGAAATAACATTATTTACTGTAACGCACCCCTGCAGACTTCATGGAATATGAGGTTCTTTTTCTACTCTGATCTTTCTCAGCCCTGTAAAACCAGTCCTATCTCTCTGTGGCACTTTTCCCTCTTCCCTGAAAGAAATCATGCTTCAAGTGTAAAAGACTTGGAAAAAAACCTTTTGAATTGGACAGAGCCCTGTCCTCAAGCACCTGGATTCTTACAGAATCCTTCTGCTCTGACTTGTTTTTCCAGGTACCAGCAGTGAACCGCCCCTCAAAGGAAGATGAACTCTGGGGCGAGATTTGCACTGAAGAAAAGAACGTCCTCCCTTTTTTCTTTCCTTTTTGCTTAATGAGATACAGCTGGGGAAAAGGCCAAATCACAGTTCCTCCATATGGCAGAAAATCCTGCATACTGACATTTTTGGATGCTTTTGACTGAGAGTCAAAAATTGCTCATGCATTGGCATATGGCAACCCTCCTCCCCCATCCGTAACCAGGCCCTTGTCCTCTGTGAGGCTGGGGAGCTCCAGAGGGTGTTCTACAGAGCTGTCACCAGCATGACTGCTGACCTCAACAAGGCAGGAGCTTTTGAGGAACAACATCTCCTGGAGATTAGGGAGGCCTACGAGTTCTCAGCAGGATGAGATTTGCCTGTAGAATTTGGAAAATGTAGATAGTAGAAAGAGTGTTTAAAGTTGTCTGAAATGACCGACAGAAGCAAAAACTATCAAAGTCGTGTCAGATTCAAGACTGGAGGGTTGTGATAATTTTAAATGTAACATGTTAATGGCCTCTCCTTAATACTTTGAGGCTCTTCAGTGTATCCTCAGGCCTTGGGTAAGTATCTCCTCTCGTGAGTGAGCAGTAGTACCTGGAAAACCACTTAAATATAACTGTCCATTTGAACTCTTATCTCCAAAGTGAAGGGGATTTCAGATGTGGTATCTGTTGTCACAGTATCATGCCAGGTACCAAACAGGACATGAGCAGTGTGGCCAACTTCCACTATTTGTCATGGTGTAGTTCCCAGTAGCACCTTAAAGCCAAAGCCTTAGGAAGGTATTGGTAAGAGAATTGTAAAGTGTTATGAATCTTGCCTGATTCTCCCAGTGTATCATAAGGATCATAAAGTACAGTATTCCTCTAATGTCACTGTAAATAGCACAATTCAGCTACTGCAGGCTTTTGTTCTTCCCTCTGTCTACCTCATTTTTAAAAAATCTGTTCTGAAATCAGACTTAAACCTAGGTAGTGAAATGTGACCATTGTGGGAAATAATAGAGAAACTTTGTGATACTCAGTGTAACAATTGTCTATAAAATAAAAGTTCATATTCTGAAAGACTGAGCAACTTTTTCTGGTTGTAAAAACTACCCATGGCCATTATAACACTGACCTTTTAGAAACTCTTGTGGTGCCAGAGAGCCCATGTCCAAGAAGGGATTTTTGCTATCGGATATGAATGCATAACTTTGCAGAAGTCCAAAGTGCTTCAGCCATGGCAGGATTTCAGCAGCTCCATGTGCTTCTGTATTGGTACATTCAGGATTTGCCCTGCAAAGTTGAGCAGTTTATCACTTTTGTTATGTCAGCATTAAATTCCTTTTTTAAAAACTTATCGGAAGCTGCATCTGGCACACTGTGCAGGCATGTATTTGACATATGAGCAAGAGATGCCAAATGCTGTTCCGTAAATGGTACAAGCAGTCCGTGACAAACTCCTTCTTACTCCTACTCCAATCTCCTCTGTGAAAGTCAGTGCCTAGAAATGAGCACGATCACACTGACTAGTCATTCAATCTTTTCAAATGCCTCTCTCTTTTTGTTGCAGTTTGTGCCAAAGGATGTGTATTTTTGTTATTTTTTCCTGCATTTAGCAAGACTAACACTCCCACCAAGCAACTGGATAATCTGAGCTGTGCCTGGGCCTCCCTGAAGCTGCCCTGTCCTGTCTTACTGAGAGCTGCTGAGAGAGGCCATGGAGAGATGCAGCACCTGCGTGGAACAGCCCAGGGAGCCTCTGTTCCCATGGCAGGGAAGCTGTTTCCATCAGCTGCTTGGTCCTGTCTCTTGAAGATGGAACTTCCTCACTAGGATTTGTAAAAGGAGTAGAATTTCTTAACATTTTCTGCATGTCTTGATTTTGCTTCTTAGTGGGTGTCACCAAATTCTGCATGGAGAGGTTAACTTAGTGCTGGAAGGGGCTGTGCTGCACTGCAGCTATTTCAGACATTACAGACTTTTCATGCCGCCAACAACCTGGGTTTAGGGAAAGTCACGGAGTCCTGGCACACGGCCAGTGAAGGAACTAAGGTTTTCTGGCCTCTACTGAAATACCAGTTGTTTTCTATGGTTCCAACTAAGTACAAGTAAGAGAAAAATGGAGGGCTTTAAAATGTTATTAAACCTGCTGCTTTTTCTACATTGGAAAGAGCTGCTGCTGGAAGCTGCTGGTTATAGAGATTGTTTGGTTTGCAGCATTCCTGCTGCAGGGAATATGGGTCCCTTGCAGCAACTGAATGATAATTAAACAAGTTGTCAATACGTGTATTTTCTGTAATTGTTTGTGTATTCCCCTCCTACCCCTAACATTCGTTCTTTGCTCTTTCCAATCAAAATAGTGAGTAAGAGGCATTTTGAAACAGTTCCAAAATGTGGGATTTTAGAAGTCCGTTCAGGTAATCCTTTTGATCTTTTCTTCCCCTTCTCTCATTCCCAAAGCAGGAACAGGTGACCTTTAGTGCTGTTTGTGTGGATATTATTTTAACAAGTTTTAGAGCTCTGCTTTGCATAAAAATTGCCTTCAGAGCTGTGATTATTTCTAGGTTCTGCCAAATGCCTGTCAAGGCACCAAGTGGGCAGGACATGTCTGAGTCACAATACCAGGGCGTGTAACCACTTCTCCAGAGGGTTCACTTCTTCCACCGCTCTCAGCATAATTTTAGTTGCCAGAGATGTTCCATGTAACTTTTTCTCTCCTTCCCAAAGGAGTGGCCCTGTGCTCTGCTCTGGAAGGGGATGTCACAGCACCTCAGGAACTCCCTGTGCCGTGGCTGAAGGTGCAGATGGCAGAGCTTGGCCTCCCAAGTGACAGATTTGGAGATCCTGTCTGGGCTGCTCTCTCCTAAGAACATCTTGTGTTTTATGGCTCTTTGCCCTCATTACTTCTGCAGCTGAATTGTCTTTTGCAAACTTTTGCAGAACAGCTGTGAACTTTGTAATGCTGCTGATGTAGCCATGGATGTCAAAAGTAGGGGAAAAAGGCTCAGGGGGTGGTTCTGAGGGGCCTGTGGTGAGCCTGGGTCAGTTGTGACAACTCAGAGTTGTACCAACCCTGATGGCAGGTTTTTTACTAACTCATTCCTAACTTCCACTGAAAAATTCAACACCTGCACAGGTGCCCTGTATCAGTACTCCAGCAATGAAAATTGGTGTTTCCCTCCATATTGTATTTTAGAATACTTGGCTGAATTCTGTCTTGTTCCTCTCCCCTGCATTTGTCTCCCCTTTCAGCCCTGCACTGCCCAGTGGCTGGAGCTCAGCTGGTGCCTTTACCATTAGGTACGTTTGTCTTCTTGGTTTAGAATCTGTAGAATTCCTGTATGGAAAGTAAGCTTAAGGAGATGGACACTCTCCACCTAAGAATAGCATCATATGAGTGCAGAAAGGCCCAATCAGTCAAATTTATGCTGTAGTTGATTTTAGTTTTTTCTTAGCAGTAGATCCATCACCTCTGCTTTTTCTTTCCCTTCCCCACAATACAATGCTTGTGCAGTATCTGTTGAAATAAATTCTGAAATACCTAAGCAAGCTAAAAGTCCTCCATTATGCCCAAACTTTTATGGCAAAAGTTTTCTTGAGAGATCCTTCTGCTGGTTTGCAAACACTGTTCACTCTTCAGGCCTCCTTTGAGCACTGGGTTCTCCCATCCTGCCTGTGAAGGTGCCTGGGACTGGGGAGCAGTCACCTCATCCTTCGGAATAGCCAAAAAACCCATGAAAGAACAGTGTCTGTGGGGCCCTGCAAAGTCAGGCTGGCATTTGGGTAGCTAGAACTGGCTGTATTTCATTACAAGAGAGCCACTGGATTCATCTCAGTGCTGTAATTACCCTCATTGTAATTCAATAAAGCCTTGGAAAGGTTCTTAGAAAGTTTTTGGCTCATAAGGGAAACAAAGGTTGATATGAGGAGGCTCTTGATCCTGATGCTGTGTAGCTGATCAAAACTGTGTGAGTCTCACTTTGTGTAATTTAATGTTTCCTAAGAGTTTTTTTATTAGTATGTAAATTGCCTACATACCCTGCAAGAGTCAAGTGGCTGTAATTGGAGAGGTTAATGTACATGCTGTCAAATCCCATTGTAGGAAGGTGCTTTGTAAGTGCCCTGTTAGAAGTGCCCGGATTTGGAATGTTTCTGTATCCCAGCAGGCCTGACCCTGTCAAGGGAGATGGAGCAGGCTCGGGAAATACACCCTGTCTCCCTAAAACCAGGAGTCTGTGCAATGAACAAACCCCACCTGCCCAGGACTCAGCTCATGCTGTGGCACCAAGATCTGACTTTATTTGCTCATACACTCTGGTGAGTCTTTTCATACAGTTAACATTTTTCTATGTTATTGTGAAAAATTCTTTTAAATTGAATTCAGAGATAAATCCATGCATTCACATATGCAGGTATAAATTACTTTTCAGTATCAAATGTGTTGGGCAGTAGGCTTGAAACTGATGTAAAAGGATGGATGGAATAATTTTTGAAAGTGCTGACTTCAATCTACCTGTTTAATTCTACCAGCATGTGCCCTAGTAAGGGGCCTGACTTTTCTCCTTTTTTCTTTCCTGTTTTCCCAAGAGCCTTGCATCCCTCATGAAGGTGGGCTGAGTCACTGTGTGATCAACACTCAAGAAGATCAGGCCATTTGCTTAAAGATTTATATAGGGTTTAGGAGCCTAATCTTAGGCACCTATGTTTGAAATCTTGGTTATAGGCATTTTCTTCAGGAATATCTATCCTGCTTAATGAAAACATCACTTTAAGAAATGGAGACTGTTGCTTAATCTTCGGTCTGGCAGATAGTGCAGCTGTTAACTTCTGCACGGCCTCTTGTCTTGGCAGGTTACATTTTCAGGGCATGAACTTCATTTTTTTGTATATTGACAACGCAGAGCAGCCGAGATGTCACTTGAACTGGTATGGCAGAGGTGGGAGCAGGCAGAGTTGTAAGGGAGGACACGAACTGATAAAGAATCCTGACTTCTTGCTTAGAATATTTCTGCAGTAAAACCAGGTGAAAATGTGTTTCTTTGACCCATTTGGATAAATGTGGATTCATCCAGTAGTGGAATAAAATGCGGATCACAGTAGAAAGGAGCAGAATCCCCATTGCTGATTTTTAGAAGCATTGCAGAGAGACAACCAGGTATCAGGGAGTTGTGTGGGTGTGAGCACAGCGGGGAAGGGGAGAGGTGAAAAGTGCTGGTTGCCAACCCAGTTCTTTTTGTAGTAAACATATTATCTGGATTTTGTATTAAGAATGACAAGATGTTCACCAAGGAGATGCTCAGTGGCAGCTGGATAGTGTTTAGGCAATCTTTCATCCAAGAAAACTATGTTTATGATCTGATTTTTACCACAAAAGACCCTGCAAGCCAGTAGTCTCTCGGAGTTGTCCTTCCAATTAATTTGGGAATAATAATTGAATGGGAATTGTATGGTAAGCTCCTGAGCAAGGGAATTCTTTTTCTTTGGCCCTTTGTTTGCCTGGAAGTCATGGAAGACAGAGCTGCCTTCCTGACGTGCACAGGGAGGATGTAGAGCTCCTAAAGAAAATTACAGTTCTAATTTTAGAATTGTTTTCCTTGGACACTGGATATGGGTATCCATACCCTATTAACTTGCCTACACTGTGGGGTCTGTTCCTCCTCTGAGGGCATGTGAATCAATGGGATTCATCACCATCTCCATGTGCAAGTGGGAGCATGTTGGCCATGGAGAAGGTGCAGTTATTGTCATAGCAGATGCCTTCCCCTTGAAGGTCAGTGTGTGTGGTTAAACACGTTGGCTCCCAGCTCTGTGTCTCCTGACTTGGAGCAATCACCAGTGAATGTTCTCTGTTGCACTTCACCAGAGGCTCAAAGTGCTCTTGGAAGGATGAGGATGACAAAACAACAGGACTTGTTGCCCACGGAGGATGTGGCTGCCTCATCCCTGGAAGTGTTCAAGGTCAGGTTGGACAGGGCTTGGAGCAACCTGGTCCAGTGGAAGGTGTCCCTTCCAACCCAACCAATTTTGTGATTCTATTATTGAAGTGTTGACACTGGTGGCTTTTAAGAAATCAGTGATCAGTGTCTGGGGGAGAAGAAAACTTTCATGCTGACTGGGATTGCCTGGACTTGCCAACTTAATTGAGAGACTTCTTCTCTTTTTAAGGGCAAGGTATGGGAGGAAAGGGGAAAGATTCTCATTTGCAGATGTTCCATAAAATGCAAATATTTAACCAAAAAAGAATAGCCTGTTTAGGTGGAGAGAGATCTAGTAGACAGCTTAGAGGTGTGGCAATGGGATGGGTCTACTTTGACAAGCGATTGGCTTTTCTGTTATCCCAACAATTCCAGGGCAGAGTTCTTTAACTACAAGTAAGTACATGTTGCTTCTTGAGGCAAACCTGCCTTAAACCCAAGCTGAGCTACCTAGTATAAGATGCCCATTTTATTTCGCCATGTGCCAAACATCTGCCCTCCAATGATGCTGAGGAGGTGCAAGAAAAAGATTCAAATGCATCCTCCTGCTCCTTCTTCTCCTCCTCACCTCTGGACTTTATTTCTAATGGCCCTGGAAAGCCAGTGTTTAAACTCATTTGTTCTGAGGCAGCATCTGTCAGAGCGGCTGTGACACTTGAGCTCCAGCAAGGACCCATGTATATCCGACATGGACGTGCTGAAGGCAATGGAGGTTGCCAGAGGGGCATTCTGAGCTGTTTGCATTTGCTTCCCAGGCACGCTCTGCTCCATCCTGTTCTCTCCTAGCCAAAGGCTGAGATCCAGGGTAGGGAGGGATAATGTTATTCTGTGTGTTCAGGTGTCTTTCCAGTCGGAGCTGCCTCACTCTTCTGGTGTCAGCTGAGGACAGGAGCACCAGTGCCCTCAGCGTGCTGTAAGGATGGGCCTTTGCTGCTGCTTTCCCTTGTTCCTTGGAGTCCTGGCCATGGCAAACGTGTCACAGGGGGCAGGGAGTGCTGAGAGCCCCATGGGAAGCTGTCCCCTGTCCCTGAAGAGGCTGGACAGGAACAAGCACTCACAGGGATGTGAGCCAGAGCAGAGAGGGCTGGCAGGTGTGCCCAGCACACATGGGGATAGGAGACAGGGAGCAGCTGGAAGTGCAGGACGAAGTGAGCAGTAATGGAAACAAACGGGGAGCAGTGGAGAATGAGAAATGTCCTTGTACATGTACTGAAATCCAGCATCCAATTCAGCAACAATGACTTTGGGATTTCAAAGAGATGTCCAAATAAATTTGTTCCTTTAAGGGATTTGTTGTAATTCTTTATTAAAATAGGAGTTATATGTGCATTTCCCCCTCAGCCCACTGTTCTAATACGACTACCTTTACCATCACCCCATGGGCTCTTTAATTTTTTATTCCAGATCTTCTATGTGCAGCTGTCTCAGCAGATCCAATCAGGTTCATTTCATTGCTCAACAGTATAGAGGAAATGAATTTTTCTGGTGAGGGGAAAGCACAGTGAATAGCTGGATTCCCCTCCCCAACACCATCTGCAATCAGTTTTGTGCTGAAAATGAAGTCAGTCTTTTCCTGGGTCAGAGGTGTCGGATTATTCATAGCACTTTCATTTCCAGCAGCACAGTCATACCATCCCTGCCAATAATCATTCTGTTTTGTGTTTGGTTTATTCTACAGTGCTCTGTGGCTTGCAAGTCTAGCTGCTCTCCAAACTCCCCCGTTCTTTGTTGCTTTTCCTGGGTTAGTGCCAGCAGTTCTCAGCTTCTGAAGAGACCAACAGGAGGACTTTGGCACCAGTATTGCAGTTTTCTCCGATCTTTTGAAATTGTGTCTCTTGAAAATAAGAATGACATGGGAGGAAGGGAAGAGTATAATACTCAATTCACTTGTAAGTAACCAAAAAACCCCAGCTGAGCATTATTTTACTGAGAGGAAATAGTGTCTTCTATAGGGTTGTTTTTAATGGTAGTAAAGCCCAGAGAAGTGTCTTGGTCAGGTAGAACTGGGATTTGAAGCTGACAGACTGAACTCTTAGGCTGTTTGTTCCCTGCTCAGGACTTCCCTCTGAGGAGTGTCCAGAGCTCACACTGTGGCAGCAGCCACAGACAGGTTCAGTGTCCCTTAGGCTTGTCCCTGGCAGTGGTGCCAGCACTTTTGGCTGCACAGTGGATTTACAGCACTTTTCCTAACATCGATTAGAGGAGCAATTGAATGTTAGGGCCATTCAGCAAACTGGCTGTGCCCTGGTAGGGAGGGGAACTCATGAACTGTGATCCAGCCTTGCATCATCATGTACTTGTAAGGTGCTCTGCACAGATCTGTTTAGAAAGGTTTTAAGAGGACTCCAAAGTAGATGCTGATAATTAAAACGCTAATTAAAAATATTCCCAATGGTATTCACTGATAGTGTTGCCAGAACAGGTGAGATTTCAATTCTCTTGCTATTCCTTTTAGAACAAGAGGAGTGTCCTGCAATGAGTTGAGATTACCTACATGAGCCATGACTATTTCATTTCAGCATTTCATATTTAAGTGCTGACTTTTATCCAGATTTCTTCAGTTTCTCTTTTTCATCTTCTCAAGTCTGTTCTGAAAGGCCTTGAGGTAACAGCCACCAGTGCAGGGATGTGTCAGTGAGGGGCCCTCGGTGCCATCTCCAAGGTCAGACCCTCACAGACACCAACGTGAAGATTTCAAATGCTCAATTCCTGCAGCCTAAAGCAGAAGAAAACAGGTGAGTGTTCTCAGGAGTGCCCCCTGCTCTGCAGGTTTGATTGGTAGGAGTTTAACATGCTTGGAGTGCCATAACCTGAAAGTAGGAAAGGGCACGGGAAGTTGGGACTGTAGCAAAAAGAAACCTGAAAGTAGGAAAGGGCACAGGAAGTTGGGACTGTAACAAGAAGAAAGCTGAAAAAGGAGAGGAATTTGGATTAGAGGGATCCACAGAAAGGAGAAAAGGGGCTGCCACACGTCTGAGTAAAAGATGTACTCTAGTGGGGTGGGCAGCTGTTGGCTTTCACACAGGAATGCCAGGATAAATGTTTGATGGCCTCTGTCCCTGGAGTATGTGATCTCTGGGACTGCAGGACATGGAGACTTCACCAATTTTCCTTTACTAGATCCTGTGTCATGAGGGATGTGGAAGGGATCTCTCTCCAGCATGGCAAGTAAATTTAAACTTTAGAAAAATTAATTTTCTGGAGCGAAGAGGAATGTTGCTTTCAGCCTTCCCTTGGAAGGCTTTAGTGCCAGTTGAAGTATTTCCAGAGTCAGCATGTTTTACCAGAGCAGTGTCCAGCAGTGGTGGTGGGAGCTATAGCAAAGCAGTCAGGAACCATCTGACAGAGGAAGGAGTGCAAAAGTGGAAGAAGTGAACATACGCTAAATCAGAGTGTCTGAAGCTAATGAGATGTAAAACAATTCAGGTTAATGAAGCTTTTCATGAAATAAACTTCTGCTGAACTCTACCTGGAATCCTGCACTGCCTCTTCCTTAGATCAAAGCACTTTGTATTCCTCTGATGCTTACAGGTAACAATGAGGAATGTTATAATTGCTGCCCAAACACTGCTTTACTTCACACCTTTTGTTAACCACGGGCTGGGTTTGGTTGTAAAAAGTGATGTCTGTGACACAGCTTTTTGAAGTGGGGTAGGAAGTTTAGAGACAATTTAGGTCTGTTTATAAAATCAGGATGTTCAATAAGTATCTGTTAGTGACTGCATTATAATTTTATGGGTACATAAAACATTGCAGTCCGATATTTAACATGTACACACACAAAATACAGCCCTGAGGATATACTGGGACTCCAGCTTGACTTGAGCCAAGGGAACAGCTGTAAAATACATCTGTACCTGCTGTACCCACAGGACACCTTCCTGTGGCCCAGCAGTGCTGTGTTCATTGCAAATAAAGTGGTGAGCAACAAGAAAAAAATCCCTGACATGAAAGAAAGTTACTTTAAAAATCCTTAAGGAAGAGTTTTATTCTAAAATTAGGCAGTAGCTTTAAACGCTGTACAGTTTCTTTCATTTTTTCCTGAAGTGACTCCAGTTGGTCCCTCATTGAGGCAAGAGACTACTTTTTCTCCGTTCAGATAAAACTATTCCTTCATCTCCCGTGACTGAAGATGCTGCAAAGTTTCAGTGAAAACTGGGGTTTTTGTTAATATCTAAAAAAACTGCTGATAGACAGCGATGATGTAGGTTGAGAGTAACATTGAGTTGTTTGATATCGTCATGATCTGGTTGAACAAGGTGCAAGATCTCACTTTAAATGACTCTGAGACATATGAGAGTATGTATTTAACCACTGGAAAATTCATTGATCAATCCCCAGGAGCTACCTAAAGATATCCTGAGTGTTCGAGAATATTTTGTCTCTTCAGCTGAGGAAGGGAAGGCCAACATTCCTACAGGATGGAGGTACTGTGCAAAGGAGTTGGGAAAATCTGATCCCATTAACTGGGGGGAGGTAGATGGAACTGACTCTTGACTGTTGCTTCTGAACAGTTGGAGCTGGAGAGAAGCAAACTCTCCCTTGAGTTCTTGGTGGTCCTTAAATGGGAGATCTGTCCCTCTATGACAGCAGCAGGGACACAGGGAACACAGAGAAGGGTCTATTGGCCTGGCACTGCTCCTGCTCCTGAAGTCTCATTTGGTGAAAATCAGCTTTAGGATATTTTGTAGAGCTTCAGTGGCAACAAGACCATTTTCTGAATTACAGGAAAAAATACACAATAAAGGATGTGTGTTGATTAATTTTAGAAATACATGTAGCGATCTGAAGGAGAAAGGGAATTACCTAAGTGGAAAGATGAAAGAGGAATTAAGAGCCTTTTCCAGAAGTGCTGTAGTGTGTCTCAGTCTGTCAAGAGTAAACAACCCTCATGTCTGCTGGGAGACTGGCCAAGCCCAGCATCACTCAGCACTCTGCTTTAAAAAATAGAGTCTTGTTCTGTTCTGTTGTTAAAAGGCTTGAAATGATACAAGACAAATACATCCACCTGCTTTTAAAGACACTGACTTGGCTGTAAGGGAGGGAAAGAGCTGCATACTCCCAGCAAGCCAAGGGAAGTGATATTTTAACATCTCTGTGTGAGACTCTCTGTCTGGGGCTCTCCAGGGTCAGAATTCCTCACCTGCGTGATAAAGGCCTGGTTTAACTCCTGGCCTAGCCCTGCTGGAGTGGCAGCTCTGGATTCTCTGTGTCACTGAGAAGCTCCAACTGAGAGACTCACTGTGTTTATTACAGTGCATTTAGTACAGGACATTCTCCTTAAAACAGAGTGCTGCCAGACAGGGACATTAAATGTGTCATTTAGTTGCATGTCACCTCCAACAAGTTCCACAAAAATAATTCTATGTTATGTTTGTACACCAGAAACCAGAAGAGGGATGTTAAACTCCAGTCACTGACAGCCACACCCCAACCATTGCAGCATCCCAATCTCCCTGACTTAGTAGGGATGTATCAGGAAGATTCAGGGTATTCAGCATTGAATTTGCAGAAAAACTGCTGAAACCAAAAGTGTAGCACTTTAATACAGGTTACATATTTTATATACTTGTAAACTTGGGCCATGTACTTTGCCTTCATTTAGTACATCAATCACTTTTTTTTGCACTTGCATTACTCCTATTTTAAAATTTTATCAAGCATTGTCTTATCAAATGCTAACTTTAGAAAGGGTTATAAAGGCACAGGTGCTCACACAGCCTTATTTGCTACTTTATAGGTGCTCTAAATGCTACAGATGACTATTGATGCTGGTGACACCTTTAATAACAACCAGATGTTCTCTCATTTTAAATTAGACCGCTGCAACTTTATTTTTGTCTTGTCTCAGGTACAGGCAGTTCTCTAAGTCTTGCAAGAGGTCACAGTGTTTTAGCTGAGCTTTTGGTTATTTCCTGTGTGCATGTCTGCCTTAGCAGTAAGGGGTTTATTGTAAATCACAAATACTGTACTGCAGCTGATCCACTCAGGAAACATTTCTGGTTGGGCACACTCAGGATCTCTCTAACTTGAGCCTCCAGCAGTAGGTAAGTGTTGGGATGGTCAGGGCTGGCTTTAGATATATAAAACCCCCTGAAGCATTAATCAGATTTCAGTATCCATAGAGAAGTAGGAAATCAAAGGCTTTGAGCTCTTGGCCCACTGTGTGAGACAGAAGGTGCAAGAAGTGTCATGGAACAAAGAACAGTCCTGGGAGGGAAGAGAATAAAGCCTCTGTCAGGAAATGCATCTCTCCAGCTATGGGAAGATGCTGATGGGACTCACTGGTGGTGCTGCTAAGTTTTTGGTTGTTAGCTGGGCTTTGAAAGTTGTTGGTCTGTGTGTGCTTCATCTGGAATAGAAAACCTGTGGATGAAATATGCTGCTGTCAGTCTGTTGTGCTGGGGATGACCTTACTGGTATTTAGAAGAGAGCACTGCTTCCTGTTAACCTCCACAGCCCCAGGGGTGTTTCTGGTTTCTGCCCCTTTCCCTTCAATGTTTGTTTGTCCTTGCTTGCAGGGGGCTGGCTCAAAGGAGCTTCCCTTTAGCCAGGAGGCTGGGAGTCGGACATGGTTGGCACTCAGTTCTGTTCCCTGTGTACTGTAAAAGTGATCCCTGAGGAGCAGGACGATGCAGAGGAAAACTGATATGCCCCCAGAATGGCACAAAGTCAGTTTGTCATTTGCCAGCTGAAAGAGTAAACTCTGGGCAGGGCATTTTTTGTCACCTATATGCTGTAAGTGACGGCACCCCCACCTGTCACTGGGCTGTCTGACATGCTGGAGGTTTTGAAGAGCACCTTGAGTGTTCCCAGGCTGGGCCATTGCCCTGCAACAGGTGACAAACCAGAGCTGCTGTGCCAGGCAGGGGCTGCCTGCACAGGCACAGTGGTACCTGGACTGTGCCCTGAGGGACACACTGTGATCTAAGGGGTTACCTGGCCCTCAGGATGGCCGCTCCAGTCCTCCTCCCACTGGCACATGTGGAAAGTGGAATATGAGCTCCTGAAGGACAGAACTAAATGCTGACTCTGAGGACACAAGTTCTAATATCCCAGGAGAAATTCTGATGTCAGTGCTGAACTGGGAGACCTAAAAATGTAGAACCCAAATAAGTGTGGGGGTGACAAAGCAGGAATGTGTGTTTGTGTTTTTGAGACTTACTCACGAAATGTATATTGGACCAATTTATTCTTTGCTGATGCCAGGCTATTTTCTATAATCTTTTTTCCTTAAATGACATGTCAGCTTATAGCTTTTAATTATCTTAGTTAAGTGTATCGGTAGCATTAGTAAACAGCCTTGTGGATTTCCCCATAAATTTATTCTTTGTCTAATACTCATCCTTCTTAATGTTGTCATACAAATCCCACGTGTTAGCCTAAATATTTCCACATATACCTTTCAAGCCCTTCTCGTTCTCCCTTCCTAGCCAATCCCTCCAGTCCTTTTAATTACATTTACAGTTTGCATATTTAGTTTGTCTCTGCTCTATAGAACTGTTGGAGCATTCAGTGGCAATCTTCCTTGGACTGCAGCTATCCAAACAGCCTGCCAGCTTCCCATCTGCTTGGGAGCCTTCCTGTTACATGTAAATCACTGTCAATAGACTGTTTTTTGGGAATGAAGATATTGCCTGAAATCCCTGTTTGGTTGACAGGCCCATTTCCAGTAACATGTTTAATTTGTGCTGTAAGTGAGAGCACTGCACGTGCTGCAGCCTTTGTTTAGCTCTGTTTTCTCCCCAAACTAGCTGTCGAATAATTGCGGGGCTGGCTGGGGTGCTTTGGGAATCTCTTCTCCTGCAGATAATTTTTTTTTTCCGTGTGTTTTACCACAGACTTGCTCTAAGCATGATTTTCTGTAATGAAGTGCACACATATCAAAATGCTTTCCTTTCTGAATGACAGCAAGGTCCTTGAAGTGTGGGCAGGGCATGAACTGGCTAACATAAAAAGAAAACAGGACTTTTCCCAGCCCCATAAGCTCTGGGTTCCCTGTGCACCTGGACAAGGAGCTCGGATGTGCTTTCCCATTGTGGAGCACCATGAAGGGGCTGGTGCATGTGCTGTGCTCTGCTGACTGCAGTGAGAGACAACCCTTCAGTTCTGTTACATCTCACTGTGGAAGTGATCACTGAGAGGCTCTTCTTTCTCTAATAAGGAATAATAACAGATAACTGCAGATTACACAGTGTTCTACTTCAGCTTGAAACTGCCCTTGAAACAGCTTTTCCCCAGTAATTCCACCGTGCACCGGCTGATGGACACTGCTCTGTGTGTGCTGTCACTGAACAGCAGGAGGGAAGATGAGGCTGGCTGGGGAAATGTGCTAGAATCCAGCATTCCTGGATTTTTTAAAAGAAAAGCTGCCAAGTTTATTGTGTTTTTCTCACTCAGTGGAGATAGACAATGCTCCCTGTTCAAATCATTGCATTTGCTTATGCCACGGTGCTGTGTGCCAGCTAGCAGTGACCACCAGGCACCGGGCACCTGCCCACACGGGAGCGGGAGATGGAGGCTCTTCAGGCACAGGAGGGCAGGTGCAGTCCCACCAGGGGTTGGCCTTGCCCACCATTGGGAATGATGCATGGAGGAGAAGAGACAAAGCAGAGGGACTTCTTTGTGAAAAAGGAGAGGATTTATTGAGGGTTAGATCTCAACCAAACTTCAGGGAAGGACACGAACAAGCAAAGAAATGCCTTTGACAGGGGGTTTTATACCCCTAGGAAAAGGGAGGGGAAAATATGAAACAGCCAATAATGCAGGGACATGGGGGTTGTACTAAGGCGGGAAAAGGGGTACAAAGCCAATGGGAAATAACGTGGGAGGGGAGAAATAACATGGGCCAAATGGGGGACCGAACAACAAAGAACCTTTTAAAAAGGGAACCAAATATCGGGGAAAAGGGGAGGAGAAGGCAGTGGCCAATTAGAGGCACCAGATCTGCACGCCCTCCACAGTTTCATGGCAACCTAAGGATTCCTGGGCTGTGTGGGCATCAAACCATTGCACCTGCTGGCCTTGGTCTTGCTGGCCATGGTGCCAGCCATGGCGCACTGCAACATGTCTAGAGTCTGCAAATAAGTCTGATACTGCTTTGGTAGAAAGGGCTTCAGCTATGGAGTCTCTTATGGTTTGTGTGAGATAGGTCCCCTCCAGACAGAATTACCAGGAATGAATTTTCAGTTTTGGTTCTGTTCGGACAGCCTACGTAGATAATCTACCATTGCTCAGGCTGTTGAAGGGAAAGATTGTTCCGAGTCCAACAGGAGCCCAGAGCACTTTGGGGCTCTGACTCTGCAGCTTTAATCATCTGGCTGGGTACAACAACCCCAAACTTTTCCTAAAACTTATGACAAGTAATTGCTGAAAAGTGAATTGTAAAGACTGTGTAGATTAAAACAGAAGACTGAAAGCTGCTGCTGTTGTCAGGCCATGGATACAGGCAGCAGGGCTGTTCCAAGCAGGAAGGTGATGTAAAGACGTCAGAATAGATTACAAACTGTCACTGTACCCGTGATCGTCTCATTTGCGTTCCTAGCGATAGTCCCTGCAGTGAATGCCATTGGGATGAACAAAAAGATTCCCTCTGGCACTCGTGTAGTTTTTGCAACTTCAAAGTCTCTAATCGTGCGCTGCTGAGGAGAATCGCTTGTCCTCTGAATCCTGCAGGGAGGACGCTGATGTGTTTCTGCGGCAGATTAAGGTGCCTGAGGCAGATGCGAGTAGGACCATTCCCCAAGCACGTTTTTAATTACTTTGCCCTGGATCCAGCTTAATTTTCAGTCTTATCACAGTGCCCCAAATTAAATATTGAAGGTTTGACAAGTCCCTACTTGTCACATTCTCTTTGGTTTCAAAAACGGGGTAAAACAGGAGGTGGCTGGGTATCATTCCCCCCACGGCAGGCTACAGTGGCACCTTCTTCAGGGCTGGGGTGAAGAGCTGGTGCCAAGCTCGCTGAGTTCCTGCCATGCTGATGGAGCTGTCAGTGCTGCTTCTCCCTGCCCAGACTGTGCTCTGACCTGCAGAGCAAGTGGGAAGAAACTGCAGAGAACAGCACTACCCGCTGCCGTATATTGGAGGAGTTACGGCCACAGCCACAGTGCTCTCAGGTGTGGCATTTGTTCAGCTTTAGTACTGACTGAAAGTCCCTGCTGACACAAACCTGTGGTTGGGGGAAGGCAGCTGGAAGGTCTCGCAGTGATCCCCAGCGCACGGGAAGGAAATCGATGGCTCTCTGTTGATGAAGATTTTGGGGAACAGAGCAGTAGCCCCATCCAGTTTATAGGAGTGACCCCAGCACCTGGCACGGAAGGGGATGAACCCAGGCTGATGCCTCAGGAGACCACTAGTGAATTAAAACCTGAAACAGTGACGTTTGCAGACTTCCTCTAAGGTTAGACCAAAGACAAAATAAGAATTGAATTTGCATTCCAGACTTTGGCTAAAGAGTGAAGAGACTGTTCCATGTCACACACGAGCTTTTGTTGACAAACAGTGAAATGAGAATTGGATTCATGTCAGTTTAACTTTGATGCAGTTACATTATCTCCCTGAAAGGTTGTAGGGCAGTTTTCTCTTCCTTTAATGGACTCATCCTCTCTGCAGCAGCTTCTCTTCACACAGTCAGTGAGTGGTGCTGCTACAGGAGCGAGCCAACTGCACTGCTTGGTTAATTAAAGAGTTTGTTCATCGGGGGATAAGATCACAGAAAAGAACTGATTTCTGAGCTCTCTTGCAATACCCGTTACTGCTGAATGCAAAAATACTGGACTCTGCTGCATGAGGCTGCTTCGGAAGCAATCCAAAGGACTCCAGTGACTGACATCAGCTTTAAATGTTATTTCCTGGACAACATCTTAACAACTCAAAAAATAAATTAGATTTCAGGAATCTTCACTGTTATTGAAAATCTCAGCTCAGGAAGGGAGGGGCTCATTGCAGAGCACAGCTCAGCACATCATTCTTGTGGATTTCTCTGTTGGATTTAATAGAAACTTTTTTCTATAGTGTTTTGGTTTAAGTTTCTGAGATTAGTTTATGGGTGAAAGCTGGTATCAACCCCTGCATAAAGTGGATCTGGGGTCAAATCCATCACCCATGGACATTTGAGACCTTAAGGAGAATTAACAATCTAGAGCTGCTGGTAATTTTTCATGCTAACATCGATGATTGACTTCAGTGTCGCAGAAGACCCAGTTGAAATAACACTTCTAATACATTGCAAGGGGTTTTTTGTTTTTGATCTTTGAATTCTGGAGCACTGGAACAGCTGGATAGTCCTGAGCTTTTCTCCTGTTACTGTTAAACTTCTGCCTTCCTTAGAGTCTGTGGTTGTGATCCTGAGGGGTTTGCATGAGACTCTGATAGTGATGGTCAGGACCATTCTCCAGCCGAGCTCCTCTCCGTGGGTGCCCCGTGCTCCTGGCAGATGGTGCCTGCTGGGCTGACAGACTTAGGCCTGTACCCAGTGCTTTCACAGGGAATATTTCTAGTGCTGCCCTGAAGGGAACAGAATGAGATATGAATGGAGCAGACTGTCCAGCAGGAAGCATGCTGAAAGCTGGAGGGGTACCAGGGTGCTCTGGAGAGCTGCTGACTCCCTAAGGAACAGCTGCTCGTGGCGCGGCAGGAACAGCTGTCCTCCTCCAGAACACCAAGTGTTTATGCCTTCACATACGTTTAAAGAATGAAGTTAGGTAGAAATACTCCTATTTCATTGTGAAACATTCTTATCTGAGCCTGTCTCTGCTCTCCTCTCTGCAGGAAAGGCTGCGCTCCAGGATTGCACCATACTGATGGGAACTCCATTAAATCACCATTAAATCACGCTGATGTGGTGTGTTCTTGGACACCTTTATCACACACCTGGCCATGCAAACAGGGGAAAGCCGTGGCCTGGTACAAGTTCAATACACTCTCATCTCTCACGTCATACAGTATCTGCCTCAATTGTTTAACCACTGAGAACAAATTTAGTGCTTAATTCATCATTAAGCATGCTAGAGGGGTTAGAGGGTGTTTTGGCAATAGAATGGTGTACTGTCACATACAGGATAGAGCGTTAGATCCAGGCTGGATTGCTGGGCAAATTCACTTTGGGGAATAATGATACTGTTGTTATGGAAGAGAGAAGCAACTAGGTTGAGAGTGTAAATCCTCCTGGTACCTGGCAGTGCTCAACCCTGGCAGTGGCTGGTCTGCGAAGTCAGCACCTGCCATGGAGTCCAAAGGGTGAGAAGGTCATGGAAAATGCAGAGGAGTCATTGTTTCTGGCCAGGCCTGCACCCAACACTGTCCTGCTTCTGCCTGCTCTGCTGCTCAGTGTGGAAGCAACATAGATCAGAGACATCTGATGCCCTTTGCTGGTACCAAATGTATTGGGTCAAATGCAATGCTGAATGTGAGGCTTTTTGCCTCAGCCTTAGCCAGCACTGGCTCCATCAGACACAGTAACTCTCCAGCAGTTTCTCACAGAAGCCATCCTATTCTCCCTGCTACCAAAACCTTGCTACACAAACCCAATACATTTAGTTGGGCAAAAAGAAACTTTCCCCTGTTTCTATAAAGGAAATATGTGTTGGTGTTGAATCCTTAATGGTAAGTAGATTTTTAAAAAAATTGTTTTAAATTACTTCATTTCACCACTCTTCTGGTGATTTATAATTTTTCAGCCACAACAATCTGGTGAGGTTCTGCCTTCCCTGTCACAGCAAAGGGTTGCAGACAAAATGTGTCAGACAAGTTTGTTCATGCTAATGGCAGCAGTCCGTCTTCGCTTACCAGCAAAGTGCTCTCTTTGCACAGTTTTAATTTAAATCCATGAAAAAGCCTTTGTCTCCTGAGGAATGTCAAAGGCCTCTCTGTCTCTGGTTTTCTATCTTTGTCCTCATCCTTCACTCTCTGGTAGCACAGGTGCATCTCTTTCCTTTTTGCTGTAGAGTTTTGATGACTTTGACCTATGGATGACAAGGGTAATGGAAACTTGATCTTCCATTGAAAAACACATCCCATAGCTCATCATTTTTCCCCTTCAGACAGCAAAGTGTATTTCCTATACCTGTGGCTTCATCTGCCTGTGTGGAAGAATAGTTTCATGCTTTATAAGATTTCTTCAGTTTCTATTTTTTCCAATTTCATAATTTAGATTGATTGGTTAAGATTTGAAGCCTTGGCAAGTCTTGCTTGAAAAGTAGGTTTTGGTGAAAATGAAGAAAGCACTTTAGAAATCTATGCTCTGGACTCATTTTGGCATTGATTTGTCTGAGTGAGTGGCAGTTGAATTGACTGTCTGCCTTTGCTTCCCACAGGCTTCCCAGATGGGGTCTGGATGGTGGATGAAGATCTTCTGCAGCACTGGGAGCAGCACGGAAGCTTGGAAGTGTTAAAGTTGTGGAGGGTGTTGCTTGTTGCCTTGTGCCTGCTGCACTGTGTGGTTCCCCAGTCATTAAGTGTACCACAAAACCAATTCTTCTCAGAAGGAGATGCAGAAGTCTCCTGCTGGGATTGTTCTGAAGGGAAAGATCTTTTTCCTTGTTCTTCTATCAGCATTCCCAAATGCTTCTTGATAGGCAGAGGGTGAAGGGGAAACCCAGTATTTCTGAAGGTTGGTGTGATTGTGATTGTGATGAGCTGCTCCTCGGGCACAGGTGTGGTGGCACTGCAGGGTCAGCTGCTGGCAGGCAGCAGCAGAGAGGCCCTGGGTCAGCCCATCACTTGTGAGGTGTCCAACAAGGGCTACAGGGGCTGCCTGAACCCTTGCTTACAGCCATTGCCTTCTGTGCATTTCAGTCTCCCAGTGACTTCTCACAAGTCTCTCCTCTGCCCTGAAAGGTGCATTTTGCCCTGCAGTTCATGGGGAAATTGATCCTGGAGCAGCTGAGAGAGGTGCTGAGGGGAAAGCTGTGGATTGTGCCTCAGCCATGCACAGATGAGTGAACACGGAGCTCCAGAAGGTGCAGTAACTAAGTGATTTGCTCCCAGTCCCATCTTCTGGGGCAGTGCAAAGCTGCTCTCAGTCAGGCACAGCAGCACAACAAAGTGATGGCTCTGCTGTCTTGTCATTGTCCATTTCTTGGAAAGAACCACCAAACCCTTGGTGTCTTCTCTCCTTGTGAACAGAAGCTGGGCTTTCACTCATTAGTGAATTGTTTGCATCCAGGACCTGAGGGAAGAAAACCCAGTGGCCTGTGATACAATAGCTTTAGTTTAATCTCTGCTGCAGTGATCAGAGAGAACTCTTCAGGTTCTTCTTTGCCACTTACCAGCTCAATTATATCCAGATGAGGACCGTGCTGGAAGGACAGTTGTTGTGGAAAATCCTGGACAGTAAAGACCCAGTGAGGTGTATTCAAACACAGGGCGCTTTAGCCATTCTCTGTCATTCCTCTTAAATTCAGGTTTCTGAATCCTGTTGTGCTGACCAGAAGTTTTAAAACAGACCAAACCAGAAATTGCATGGGTGTCCTTAGATACTGAGAGTTCAAAGCCCTTGATAACTTAAAAAATGTTATCAGACATGAATACAAAGGAGGTGTCCGTACTACTTTGTGCTTTAATCCCAGACGACTGGGACTGCAATCAGAAACACCGTGGCTGTGCTCAGCACTACATGCCTGACCAGCTATGCTGGCCTTTGAAGCAGTTTGCAAATAATTTTAACTCAAAAAGATAAAGGACAGCACTTTTAAAATACCAAAGCGTTTTGCCCTAAGATTGCCAGTTGAAAAACTGACTTTTACTTAAGGAATATAAAGGTTGAAATGGGGAAAAAAATTTAAGAATTATATAAGTCTTGCATATTACAAAGGCAAAGTAAAATAGTTCATTTAGGGTGGAAAGCTCTTCAGTCAAAAGCTACAGGCTTTTTCTATGCACCTGAAAAACCTCATCTATCCCAAAGCAAATCTGTATCTCCCCCTCCCCACCCTGAAATTTTGTCTCTCCCACCCACCAATTTCTCATATGTATGTGCAATTTCACCAATGGACTAAAAGAGAAATCCTTTATTTTCTAATCTATGGGTCCGTAGAACCTGAAGAAGATCCTCAGTTTTCACATCATGCTGATGGATGGAAGAGATCCCATTGCCAGGGCAGTGTTGTGAAAGGTTTTGTGGACGATTTGCCAGGTCCCTTCTTTGCCTGGTCCCATTTTCATTTTGAGAGGAACTACCAAGTCAATGATGCTTAAAAACCATGGCAGCCAAAACAACCCCACTTTGCTCTTGTCCTTTGTTTTTCTCTGACCCTGTGTAGAGAGGCAGAGCTGGAAGGTTCCCTTTCACTTGCTGTTGCCCAGTGTGAGGATACTATCACATTTCTGAACACTGCTGCCTTATGGAAGCGTCAGTGGGGGAATTACAGAGCTTGTTATTTCCCAAGATCTTGGCAGTCCTGCTTTTTTTCACCTTAAGGTGATTTTATTAATCATCCTTGTCCTGGATTGTTACCATGGTTTGGGTGGATTTGTTTTCTCCTATAACTTCTGCACTTATTTAGAGGAGGAAGTGTTGCCAAAGGAGTCAGGCTAACCCTGACTTGAACCCTGAAACATTTATTTCACAGGTTGCTCTGTTTGGAAGGTGCTGTCGTGCTGAATTACAACCAAGTTATTGCAGTTTTAGGAAATGTAAGTTGAATGCTCAGCCCAGATCTCAGAATCCCTGAGGCCTTGTCTAGACTGGCTGAAGGGACAGTGGCTGTGCTGGGCCGCTGAAGTGCATTAGCAGAGGTAGAGCAGACTTTAATGCTTGTGTTCAAATGCACTTTCCTTTTCCTATGCTAATGTCAATAGCCCAGCTACAACCCAAACCTCCCTGTCTAGACAAGCTAATGGCCACAGATTTGTGTGCCAGAGGCAGTGGGGGAACCTGGAAAGGCTTGAGTATCCAACTCTTCCCTCAGCTCTAACAAGAGAATTTGAGTGTTCTAAGTGAAGGCAAAAACCCTTGGTAAACTTGACAGCAGCAGCCATCAGTGAGAGGAGGAGTGGGGGCTTAGGCTTGTCTTTAACTAATTACCTCAAGCTCTGACCAGCCTCTGCTTTTTCTCCAACACAGTTTGGCACAGGAGTACAGAAGATCCCTCCTTGCTCTGATGACAATGCTAAGGAGTTGTCTAGACTACCCTAAAAGATGTATTTAAAGCCCATTAGCTAAGATGACTTAATTATCATATGAAACAGGTGAAGCAGGCAGGATGATCTGTGGCTGCAGCCAGAGAAGGCTGGAGTGAGTCCTGGCTCTGGGGAATCTCAAGGCGCAGAGATTCTCAAAGACACATTGGCTTTTGTGTCTAATGACCAACAGTTCTGTGCTGAGGCTGAAGGAGCCAAGTATCTGGGCTTCACCCAAATCTTGGAGAAACCAAACGATACAGGATCAGTGTGTGTAGCTCTCACTTCAGAGCATCAGTTAATAACATAAATAGCTTTGTTCACTCCCTACTGTTGCAGGCTGTTAGGTCAACTGGCATTTTTTAGCCCTAATGGCTTGTGAGCTTGCTTAATATGTCAGAATTGGTGGAACAGACTGTGTTTAAAATTCAAATAATCCGTTTTCCTATGAAATCTGTGTGATATTTGAGCAGTGGCCAAATTAATGCATGGCACATTTGAATACTGACTAATTAGACTTAACAAATGAGTAAGAATTGAGCACTGGTGAGAACAAAATCTATTAAAGAAACAGAACATCAGTTTATTAAAAAAGAGAAAAAAAAAAAAAACAAGAGAGAAAAAAGCCCTGACACTTGATGTAGTGTTTTCCATTCATAGAGATTTTAAAATGCTGATTAGAAAAATTACCTCTGGGATAAAGCTTGGTCGTGGTATGCGAAGCAGCAAGGTAGTCTGAGTGAGAAAACAACAGGATTAAAGTCCTGACTGATACAGCACAAAGCTCAGGTTCATCATTGCTGAAGGATTTGTTTTCCAGACAGTAGCAAGAGAAATGAAGTAATTGCTAAATGACAGAGAGACTGTAGTATTGATGTTTTAGAGTGACCCCATCCATCCTTCCAGGGCATAGTGAATATTGGATTCCAAGATAAACAAGGCTGCTTAAACATCTGAAAGATGTGGTCCAGGGAGTTCCTGCTGGGCTTTCTCAGTGATTTTTGCCGTGCTTAAATGGTCCTCTAATAGGAAACGCCTTGGGATCCAGGATAAAGTCTCACAGGGAGAGACCAATGGAAAAAGACTTCAATAAAGCCTCATTTTCTGTCATTAACAATGTGGATTTTGGAGCTTCTGTCAGAATATGTCTTCTACCCTGGACACGCTGTGTCTGAGGCTGATTCACTCAAGTTTTCTTGGCAGCAGTTCTGTAGGAGGGGTTATTCTTTGGAATTGTGCTGCTCTGAACTGTGAACAGGAAATTCGTTATCCAGGTATCCTCATTTTGTACCACTGCCCTGACTTGCAAAGCCCATGAGCAGCCAAGTTCTTCCCTTTCAGCTGCTTCTTATCTGCCATATGCAGATACCATGCCATGATGAGCAATCCCAAGAATTTGAAAATACTTGCATTGTGTGTGGAACTACAATTTGAGGTGATGTTTTCATGCTGCAGAAATTAACTCGCATTGTGTTTATTTGTAAGTTAGTCCTTGTTGTCTCCCAAGAGTTTCAGAGCATTAAATGTAACATTAATCTGACAGGCTAAATGTTGTGACACAGAAGCACTTCAGACTTTGACTGACAGCATTACAGTACTGGGAACCACATGTGAGGTGCTGTTATCAGACTCTTGAGCAAGGCCTTTGTCGCCCTTGTGATGAGGAAGTTCTGTGACTTCCAAAAGCATCAGAATGGGATGAGAGTAAAACATCTGTGCTATCATAGGGGCATGTCTTTGAATCAGGCTTTCTGCTTTTTTGTCTGCTTACTGTTGCTTTAAATTTTGGCATCCCTGGAGGATCCCATTTGGCAGAGGCAAGGCAGGAGACTGTTGGGTGTATCACATTTAAAGCAAAACAGTTTCAGTAGAGACACAGGGGAGTTTGCCAGAGGCTTTCTGGGATGCCCCTACATATAAATCTTCAATTCTCCTGTTCATCACTGCTCCTGTGAGGTGCAGCCCCGTGTGTGTAATGGTGTTTGCACCACCACAGCTTGTTCAGGCTGGCAGGGAATAGGGTCCTTTGGGAGCTCCACCAAAGGATGGCTTCCCCAAAGAGACTGTTATGCCCTAGTGACAGATGTGGATGTTCTCCCCATGCTCTCTGCTGGAGCCCTGAAGAAGCATAAGAGCAGATGCAAGACTGGGATCCAAACAGTGCTCTGTCTTGGAGGGAACCCTCTGTGTGAACACTTGCTCAGCTCTTCTGCCAAAGAATCTAGTGAAAAGGAAAACTGTGGTGGGTTTGTCTGGCCTAGACACTGCTCTGGTTACTCAGGAGGGATTTATTTTAGCCTATATAGATCCACTGCTTTTCCTTAATGTCTATTAGGTCTTTGCCAAAATCCCCTTGGCCAGTTAGTTGATGTAAAGAAGCATTTTATGTCAGCCCAAAGCAGACTACTCAGCTTCAGTAAGAAGACACAATTCCATCTAGTTTTCTGTTCTTGACTATTTCCCTGAAACACAAAATATTACCAATCTGAGCTGTAATCATAGTCAGTAATTGCATTTAAGGGTCAGCACACATAAGCAGCATTTGCAGTGAACATTTTCACAAACACAATCACATTAGAGATCAGGCTTCTTTTCAAAACAGCCTCACTACCAATACACAGAGGCATTACTCCTCCATCCAGCTAAGGATGTTCATCCCAGAGGTACTTTCCTTTGCTCTAAATACGACTAAGCTCATTTCCAGAGGATAATTGTGCAGGGTTTGCTTGCTGCCTTCCACAGAAATTGGAATTGGAGCAGTGACTGCGTTGAGGTTTGGAACACAGACTTGGAAAAGAGATGTCTGTTGTATTTGTCTTTGTTATGTGCTTGGCACTGCAGATGAGATTCTACATGATGTGCAGATCAAAAACTTTGATTTTGCCCTGGGTAAATTTTTTTCAATGTACGTGTCAGCTCCATGTTGGGACCCCAGATGCATTTGTGCTTTAGTATTAGGAAGGGAAAAATAATTAATATTAAATATTCCTGTACAAATTCAAGTTATCTAAGAAAAGCCAGACAGGTAACAGTCAAGGTCATGAAGATGCAGTGGAGGAATTTCATATATTATGTATGTAATGGGTTTGTTTTTAATGGTTTGTATGCAAATTATATTGCAATAGCAAGAGTGAGAACTTGCCCATTTACAGAACTTGGCTTTAGAAATGCAGAGACCGTGAGGAAAAATCTGTGACCTAAAGCAAGTGTGATACCACCTCATCCCTCAGGGGGCATCTCCACAAATTCACTGGGAGCACTGGAGCCCTTTCTGGGACCTCTGTGACTGTCACACACAGCAGCTGTCGTCTTGATTCGTGATATTCCGTGCTTTGAAGCAGCATCTTCCCATGGCAGGAGCCTTCATCCCTGATGGCAGAACATGAGTTTGAATGAAGAAGCACTGTGTGCTCCTGCCTGGCTTTCCTGGCCCTGTGCAGGGCTCTCCCATTGACAGGGACACAGCAGGTTTGCCCAGTTCCCAGATTTCCTTTCTAGAAACAGACATTTGAGCCACACTTTGCCTTGTACCGAGGAGTCAAGGGATTATGCCTTTGCACTGAGGCACTTTGGTTACAAGCACCTGGGTTTTAGTCAGTCTGCTTTGTCCTAGAAGGTATTTTTTTAGTAGCTGCAGCCCTAAAAACTCGGATAGTCTATGGTAGAGAGACTTGTCTTCTGGGTGATTCTAGGCAAGCAGAGATAAGTGCTGCTGGCTCTCCTGCCAGTGCGGGGTATTCCCAGATCTGCACCAGTTTAGGAATCACCAGTAAGCTCTGTGAGGTGGAAAAGGAAAGCAACACACAGAGATTTCCCCTCCCTGCTGGGCTGAGAGCAGCAGCTCCCCAAAGTGGTGTCACAATAAAGGTGCTCCTGCTGCTTTCTCCTACAGGTGGGGAGCTCCACGTGAACCTATCTTAAGGATGCTGATGGCACTACAGGAAGGGTGAAGAGCTCTTGGCTGTATTTCACAGTATTTGCTTATCCATGTAATGCAGTCATTCATGCACAATGCTGTGCATGCTTGCTATTGTTCCCATTTTATATTTATTTTATTTTTACTGCTATATTAGAGCTTGTGGGTATGTCTATCTGGTTGGTTGGTTGGTTGTTTTTTTCTCCCCTTCCCATCTCTTTTTTTCCCTGCTGGTTTTTGCTCCAGAGTTTTGTCACCCAGACCTCTCAATTCACTGAGTCTCCAACACTCATAAGCATTTTGCATCACGTCCTCATGACACTGCAGGACTATGCTCGACACACATAGTGACATTTCTGTGTGTATTCTAGACTAAATAGTATTTCACAGTAGTAAAAACTTACAAATTTATGGCACATAAATATTTTGGTAAAGAATTGTTCACTTAGAGGGTTGTAATTTTCAGTATCTGTACAACATTAGTTGCAAATGCATTTATATTTCTATCCATGTATACAGTGTGTTAAAGCCTATTTGTTGTATACTTATGGGACTAGGGTAAAAATGTGGATAAAATATACCATTCTTAATATTAAATAGGAAACTGAGTGAAAGACATGCACACCTTCCTGGACCCATTCCTGCTTGGTTTTCACTCAGGTTTTTTTTTGCTTCCTGTTAAAAGAAACTTAGGCTACACCTGAGACTACTTAATTTCCCTCTCTGTTCAGTTGTACTGTAGATCTGAGCTATTTTGTTGCAAGTTGTTGTTCCATGATAATGTACTTCCTGCTGTACAGTGTCTAATAAACCCTGGATAAAATCGTCTTGGTGGTTTCAGAAATTTAGCCTCAGAACTCAGAAGAAGACTCAGCTGGGCAGCTGGTGGTGAGCTTGTGTTTAAATCTCCCCTAAAATCCAACTTGAACCACTACTGATGAACATGAGGCATCTTTTTCATTCATATAATGCAGGCTGTGGCTCTGAGTTCAGATGTTTAGGGACAAAGGTGCAAAGAAATAAAATACCCTTCCAGCTGGTCTAAATGGGGTGGGAGAGTGTGACAGCTCAAAACACTTGGCATCAGCATCCATGGCAGTCACTGGTACCAATGATTCCAGTGGGAGCAGGATTTCCTAAGCTGAAGTGAAGTTCTTCTGCTCTCTGTGCTCAGGTGCTGCTCAGCAGTGACCAATTGACACCAGTCTGGCCAGTTTGGGGGACAAGGCCTCCAATGGGTCCTACAGGCTGAATGTACCATTTCTGTCTACTCCAGTCTTAAAGCTGTAGTAGTAGGACAGGAATAGTCCTCTGCTGTTAGCACAGTATTGACCGGGGTTTATTCGGACACTGAAACTGCAGGTTTGTACACTGGGCTCGGAGGTGTTTGGGGGAAACTCTGCAGTGCCTTACACCCCTTCCAGTCTCTCTGACAGCCCAGCATCAGTGAGTTTGGCTGTGAGTTTAGCACAGTACTAGAAGCTGAGCCAAGGTGTCAGTCTAGGCGGGTCCTTGTACCCTAACTTTGATGTAGCCAGAAGCAGTAACAGCTGAGAAGAATTGCTTTGGAAGTAAGTCAGTACAGATTCATTTCCATACTTTAAAGCATGGTGAGCACTTTTCAGGACTCTAGAATTTAGTTACAAAAATGGAAAGGGCTCAGATCATACCTGTAGAGAAATCAAAACGAGAGATTCTTCCCTTTACAATTTATTTAGCAGGTGAGATGAACAAAGCAAGGAGGCATCACAGTCTAGAAGAGACATCCAGGTATTGCTGGTGCAGCAAGTGCCAACTGTGCTGTGAAGTGCAATATCTACTTTGGAGACAGATGTTCTTCATGCAAATGTAACACAGGCCCAGCCTGAGTGTACAGAGCTGGGCAAATGGGAGCTACTTCACAGGAATCTTCGAGATGTCAAATGTTCTTGCTACTTCCTTTTCTCTCAGGTACTGGGGTGTGAGGATGAAGATGGCCAGAGGTATTTGTTCTTCACTTGCTCTGGAGCTGGGTAACCTTCACAGTGTCCAATACTGGGCTGTATCACCCCTGGTTTTGTAAATGGCCACATGCAGGAGATTTTGCCTGGCACCTTGCAGGACTTGTTTCTGCCTTCATCTAATCATTATGTCAAACTGGTGGGCACCACACAACAAAATAACTTGCTTTTTAACAACGTTTTCCTTATTTTTCCAATCTGAAACTTGCAGTTTATATAGAGCCTCAAGTCAATTTGCAGCTTACCCTGCATCATCAGATGAAAGTGCATCAAAGTGAATCAAAGCAGCCATGTCTCCTGGTGAATGACATTTCTGCAGATATTTAAGAACTGGGATTCTATTGTCCAAACTAACCAGGTGGAGTTACAGAAAAGTAATGTATTAGCTTGAGAGTGATGTTCTTTCTACCAGCTGTACTATTAGTCCTAAAAGCACTGACCCATTTCAGTGGGTTTTGGACCTCCATATATTATTGTTCTTATGGGCTTTAATCCTTCAGACAGTAAAACTGACACAGTTCCTAAATCATAAAAGCGTGATGCCTTTTTCTGTGGTCATAGAATTACGAGCCAGACACAGGCTGATAAAAAGGGGTTACCTTTATATAAGAATCCTCAGGTGCACAATTTGTCAGGTGGAAAAGGCCGAAGGTCCACACACCGCATAACGCAAATACAATTTTAAAGATTTTGGAAATTAGCAAGAGTCCCCAATTAGAAGCATACTCAGTGAAGTCATGCCCCCAGTTCTAGCACATTCTAAATCCTCCCCCCTCAGATGATGACTAAGCTTTTTTATAAAAAGTACATCTCAAAGAGCTGGTCTCAACCCTGGTTTCTAAGGAGAACCAGGAGAGGATAGGGGTCTTGGAATGTGTTTTCTCTTTCTGCCTAGGAAAATATTGAATCTAAGCTACAATAATAGACTACAGAGCTATAAATTTACGTGTAAAGATTGCAAAGAATATATAAAAGAAAAAGGCAAAAATCGATACAGCATCATGGGCTCTGACAGCAATTTCTAGCAAGAAAGAGCTAAGTCATCTTCATCTGAACTCAGCTCCTTTCCCCTCCTCCTGCAAGGACAGACACTTCGGGATGTGCTTCACAGGGATGGCACTTATGTAAAAGCGATCAAAAGCTGCCATTCTGACCCAATGTGTTTATGAAAAACTGAGCTTCACTCTGTGTGGGTAGAAGTCTGTTGGTGCTAAGGGATAGGTGGTGGCCAGTGCTAGAACGTCGTGTCAGAGATCTCTGGACTTTGCTGGAATCTCAAGTGTGCCAAAGAAGGCACACAGCATCAGAGAAAGAGGACAGTGTGTGCTGAGGATGCAGTTCTGCCCAGATCTTTACACACAGCATAAAATAAACTAAGCAATAACTGTTTTAGAACCCTAAAATAACCTGTGTTTGAAAAATTCGCAAGGATCCCAGTTGGAAATGAACTGTTAACCTACAGTGCCTTCCCTCCTGAGGAAAGGGCAAGGAGATCTTTCTGCAGGGAGGACATACTAGAACTTGTGTTTTCTGCCTTGCAATGAGAGAAAGCTGCCCCCAGAGAGGGCACAGAAAGTACCCTAAGGAGGATAGAGAAGGGGAAAGACTGTAAAACACTGGACATGTGGAGCTGTGCCCAAGAGGGAACTGTAAGAGCTCATTTCGCCTTGCTTTGGCTCCTCTTTACAAGTAGGAACTGCGAAAAGAACTGATGTGATGTCTCAGTAGCTGTGACACCCAGTAGCTGCTTGTCAGACTGCACAGGAGAGGTGAATCCCACCTGTGTGTGGGGGGACTGTGATGGCATAAGCCTCGGCACAGAGCTAAATGGAGCAGCTGGACATTTGCATGTGCTGTTACTTAATGTGTAGTGACCTTCACCTGGTAAGAGACCAAATCAACCCTGCTGCAGAGCTGTGTTGTGGTCCTTTTGTAAGTCCCACTCCATGGAAACCAGAGAACTGAAGAGATTTTTACAGTTAGAGTCTGCACGTTTGGCTCATAATGGTGAATTTAGAAGCAAAGAGCTACAAAATAGTATAAACTCAAAAGCAATCCTAGGACTTTAACAGGGACAGATGTGCAAAGAAACACCACAAGGTGATTGATGTCTGACATGTGGCTGTCAGGAGTCAAAGAGCTGAGGACTGAAGTTCAGTGCAGAAGAAAGCCCTTGTGAAGCTGTATAGACTGTGGTGCTTTCCTGACAGGGCAGAATGAACTGGGACAGAGATGTATTTATACCACTTGATATTTTATTTAGTGCACATACATATTTTAACAAACCCCTGATTAGCTCTCACCATATGTCTTCTGTAAATCTTTGCATTGTGCCTGGGTGAGGAACTCTTGCTAGTCCTGTGCTCCTTGTGTAGGAAAAAGAATCATTCCTGCTTTAGCCTTCAAAGCAAACTATGGCTTCCTTTTCTACTTTTTTCCTAATTCACTTCTCTTGTGAAGGGCAGAGTCCTTCTGACCAGGGAACCACACGTAACCCCAACACAGGCTCTAGAGCTTTTTTCTGCCAGGCAGCTCCTTTACACAGACATTTTTCCCTACTGCCCACTCCTCTTTCCATTTGAATAGCAAAAAGATAACAACTGTCTTCATACTCTTCTCATTCCCTGTCCCAGGCAGGAATTCTCTGTTCTTTTCTCTCAGTGCAGAATACTACTTCTGTCTTCCCTCTGCCCGTGTAAATAAATGCCATTTACTAGACCTGAAGGATTTTCCTAAGAAAGATCAGTATTTCTTGCTGTGTTAATTGTGCTTTTCACTTTATAGCAAAACTGCATTGATGTTAAGAGAATCCTATTGCTGGGCAGTGGAGAGGGATTTGGAAGTCTGGAATGCTGTGACTATTGAGGGTAAGGTATCATTGTCACTCATACAAGGTAGTTGCATCCTCGCTGTGACTTCCCACAAAAGAATTAAGGGCCTTGCAATACTAACTGTGCTTTTTGGAGTTAAATGCATGGGCGTTATGGCTTGCAACTGGCTTTGATAAATAGCTTCTTATTGTAAGCAGAAAAAAAAAGCAAAAAAAAACCACCCATAACAGAAATCCTTAACAAACAGTAAATTTTACTCTTTCTTTTTGCATTGTTATATGAAAACTTCTTGAGGAAGAGCTGTCAGATCTATCACTAAGTACACAGAAGATATCAAAACAAAATACCAGGAGAAATCTGCTGTCATACCAGCAGCTCTCTGCACACTTTCTTTCAGAGTAAAGCTCTGTGATGGCAATGTTTCTGTTTATCTTTAGTGGGGTGAAAATGAGCTTTTAGACTACCAGTGAAGAGAAACTGGAATTGAATTGCTATATGGGCTGTTTTCACACAGTAAATGTAACCATGCCTTCTCCTTTTATTTTTTTCTTTACTTTTATTTTTTTTTACTAAATGCCACAGCTCCACTGGCTGTCTGCACACTAATTTTGCTGAAAGATGAAGATGTCTTTTGTGGCATCAGCAGCAGCTTCTTCAGAAGCTAAAACTCTGCAGTGATCTCAAGGTCTTGTTGAAGTTCCATCAGATCTGAATCCGAGGGGCATTTCTTGCTCTGGCTCCAAGTGTTCCTTCACTCTGTGAGCAGATGGAGCAACTTGATGCATGGGCTGCCAGCTCAAGCCCAGATACTCAGTGGGCCAACTCTGCTCTGTAACTCTGGCAATAAGGTTACATATAGTAAGAAGCTTTTCATGTATTTCTTTTGCATTTATTTTTCTAAGTTCATCCTTGGTACCCCTGTCTGGCCCCTGCTTTACTGGGTGCTCTTTCTTCCAGCCAGCACAAAGATACGAACAGCTCTGTAGATTCCTTCCTAAGTGTTAAAACAAAGCTGCCAAACATGCACTGCCTACAAGTTCACCCTCAGTGGCTGATGTTCCATCTGTGAGTGGGATATCCCAGCCTTTTTTCGGTACTTGTGTGGATCCAATAGCCTTGTTTCGCATCACTTTCTTTTTTTTCATACTGTATTTTTCTCTTGGGCTAATAATTCTTTGGGTCTTTGTTACCATCCTTCCATAGTACAGAAAATCATGCCAGGGAGTTGATTTCTGTCTCAAAGACATCCAGGCTTCAGTACTGTAAAAAAGGAACATTTCTTTATGTCTCCTCTGTGTTGATGATGATTCCACTTCATGCATCTCCTTGTAAATGCAGAGAAGCTCCTGTGTTGTGGGAAGGTTGTGGACTACGACTGTGAGCAACAAAATCGAGGAGCAATCAAAAGTGTTTAGTGAATAGGTAAACTTGTTGAAATACAACCATTTTGTTAATAACTGCTGCTACAGTATATCAGATGTGTTGATGCAGATTCTATTAATTAAGTGATGCTAAGTCAAGGCATCCTGTGGATAACAGCATCATTCTAATCTCCCTTTCCACTACCACTTGATCAGAACAGAAAGAAAGGGGAGAATAGGCAGGCAGAGGCTCCCAGATAAGTTGCATTAACTATGGGTAATAAAAATCCACAGTGTCTGGCACACACAAAAGTTATCAGAAACAGATGGTAAAAGAGAAATGAACAGGAATTGGCAGCATACCTGGAGTAACCCATCTTATCAAAACAGGAAGAAAAAGAATCACTATATACCACTTTAAAGTGACCACAGGGAATCACTTCATTTGCTGAAAGACATCCCAAATCCAGTATTTGGAAGCCTGGAATGTAAATTAACACTGCTGTGGATGCAATCTAGTCCAGGGTCTTCTGGTATAGAATGAGCACCACTCTGGAAAAAGAAATAGCAACACAAGTGTCTGCATGGTTCTTCCTTCATTGGCTTGTTTTATGGGAAAGTGCAGTGAAAAAGATAATTCCCTTCAAATTATTTACATGTATCCATTAGGATATCAGAAGGAGTATCAAGATTGCAATTAAATTTATTCTTACTAGCATTAAACTCCAAAATGGATCTAAACAAGAATCCCCCAGGAGAAAGACAAGTGAATAGAAAATGGTTTCTACATTCTTAATTCCGCATCTGGTCTCTTTCTGTGTTTCTGTGCTGAAGAGCTGTAGATATGTGAGAACAGCAGTAACCCCACAATGGCATCCAAGCTGACAGCAATCTCCTCCTGGAAAACTCCCCAATGGACTCAGTAGGCTTTTCTCCAAGATTTTTTTCTTTAAGGAATTATAGCTGAAAAATAATAAAGGCAGTAACTTGCCTAGGACTTGGAGAAACCCTATCTGCCACACCCTTCCTATGGGATAGTGCTGAGTCTCTTAAACCCTGTTCTGAGTTTCCGAGGCACCTCAGTCCCTCCCCAGTACAACAGAGATGTGCTCAGCATGGCTTGGGCCTCACTGCTACAGTGGGGGGACACCGATATCACTGGCTGCTTGTGAGGGGAAGTACATCCAAAAGTGTGAGCTGGACAGCAGCTAGGGGACAATCACAGAATATTCTGAGTCAGAAGGGACTCACAACTCAGCAAAGCCCAACTCCTCGCCCTGCAAAAGACATCCTCAGGAATCACACCACAGGCCGTGGCAAAGGTAATGAACCCTGTGTAAATAACAACAAGAAAATTAGGCTGAGGTTTAGTAACAAAATGCATTGGCATGTGAGAATTGGTGTTTTCTAAAGCGTTAATGACTTATACGTGTTCCCGTTAGGAGCACTTAGGGAAATCCCTAGCTAAAGGCTCAGGGAAGCTCTCTGATTTTAAAGAATGAGACCAGTGGGAGTCTTTTTGTAGATGTGATGATTGGATCAGACTTTGGTCTATATGGTAATTTGTAGTGGTGAAATCTTACTGGCAGCATTAACTGATCTAATTCTGTAGATCCTCTTTGTGAAATCAAGATATCTTCTGCTAGTTAAATGTGTACAGACACACCCTAAATCTCCTGCAAAGGCCACTGCTGTGACTGATGCTAAACTCTTGTAGGTGTGGGTGATATATCCTGAATATTCAAGGTTAAAGTGATTATCAGTTTCAAGTTAGAAACAAGTTTTGATGTTCCCATTACCTGAAGCTTGTCTCCCCTATAGCACAGAATGTTCTCGGACTGTCCTAGGACTGCTTGTTCAGCAGTGCCTCCTCAGAGACCAAAGGCCCCTGCAGTGACCTGACTTCTCCTGTGTTCTTAGGGACACACGACAGTTGTGGCTTTGTGGTCAAATTTTGGGCCTGCCCTGGAGGGGAGTGTGATGTGAGTACTGTGCATACGGCAGGGAATGGATCTGGCAGCTGGGCCGTAAGTCAGTGAGTGGCCCTTAGAGTGGTGAAATTTCTATCAGCCCCTCACTAGAGTCACAGATAACTAAAAAGAAATATAATCAAACTGATGTTTCTTTTAACCCAAATGAATAATGCTTCAAAGCAGTGTCTCCAGAAAAAAAAGTAGCAGAAAACTGGACACATGTCAAAATCTAATTTGATCCTAAATACGAGCCTTTCCTTTTCAAAAGGCACATATGGGCAAACCAGACCTGCAGCAACAAACCAGGGCAGGATAAGTTTTAGGAGACAGGGGAGTGAACCTCAGAATTTCTGCGTGTGATACAGGGCAGCTCTGAGAGGCAGTTGCCAGTTTCTGTAGATTTGAATCCAGGAGTAAGGGAAAGTTTCAGGATGGTCACAGCATAAAGATAGAAACAAATCTGAACAATGTCAGCTGGAAATGCCTGACCGGCTCTGGTTCGGCTTCCACTCTGCAAACCTGGGCTGAGGATCAATTTCTGAGGAAGAAACTTTAGCTTTGAGGAGAATATGGTTGCTCTCACCCATCTCAAGAGGCTGGGTAGAAGAAAGTTGAAAATAACAACCTCTTCTGGGAATGTTTGTGGATGAAGGCAGACTAATAAATTGCATTGCTGTAAAACTAACAGTTTTAACCAGCACTTCTGTTTTTGTAATTTCTGTGGGAAATCTGGAATACTTCTTACTCCTCCAAGCACCCTCTGCCCGCAGCTTGGATGATTTTTTTTTACATAAGTGATGTACAGTGGTACCTGCCACGTCCTGGGTGACACCTGGATGTTCTGCAGGTCTGTGACCAATGTGCCGCTCAAAGCAAACTGGATGTCTTTTGCACCAGCTTCCACCCATGTCTCTTTTATTCTGACATCAGAAAATATGTTTTATAGTGGAAGATAGTTTTTACTTACCTCGGGGAACCCTGTGTGATGCCGGGAACAGGGAGAGTTTGAATAACTGATTGCAAATAAATTTAGGGGAAAAATTTTGTTCTCTTTCCATTCTCAAGCGGATCTCAATCTTGCAAATGGTTTTATTCTTAGCATTACTGACAAGTGCATGCAGGGACTCCTGCTGATATCTTAATGTTTTAGACATCACCTGGAAGGACTCTGAAGGTAGTCTGGGATGTGTTATTTGGCTGAAATTCCCGACGTGAAGGTGAGAAGGAGAGCAGGTCCTTGGAGTTAAAAATAACAGGGAAGACCTCCTTTGTCTTTTACTGAGCTCTAACTCATCTTTTCCAGATTCCTTTTCCCACTTTTCTCTTGCTATTTACTACATTCTCTGTACAAGGAGATTATGGGAAATCAATTTCTATGTCAATAGCAACTTATGAGCCATTGACTACCTGGAATTATTCCTGGTTAGAAAATGCAGAGAGGCAATTTCTTCTGTAATCTTTCCCACACATCGGCATGTCCGTATTTGTGCCACATAGTTTTGATTGCTAGGGCACAATGACCCTGTAGTTGTATTTTTAAGCACTGCATTAATTGAGCAAAGAAACTAGACATTGAGCATGTCCTGGTTCAAGTCTTAGTACTTCAGAAAGTATCCAGACTTCATAAAGTGTCCTACACACCACTGTGGAAGCCAACAGGACTTTGTGTGTCTCCGGCACCCTCCATCCAAAGCCCAAAATTAAAGGATGTCATGTTCTCATCCGTTTATCTGCACAAGAATATTTCATAGGCAGCCACGTCTGGGTTACAGGAGCATGAATGTTTGATCTGGCCATTGCTGTGCTGGTGCATGTCTCTGGGGAGACTGTCCCAGCTTCTGTCCCTGTGTTTTCTGGGATTGTAAGGCAGCTTCTCTATTCTTTCCCTCCCATGTTTAGTCTGCAGAAGGAACAGACCAATCCCTTAGAAACCTGCACGCTTGAGCTTAGGAAGGGCTAAGCCAAGGTTAATATTCCCTCTGAAAAGCCTTCCTTTCTTTCTGCAGGAACAGGCTTACAAATAGTTAAAGCAAACCAGGCTTGTCAAGTTCAAACTCTACAAGTTCCAAATGTCATTTGGAGGTGGTTAGGATTCAGTTCCTGTTTATACACTTACTCTCAGTAGAGAAGCACTGCATTTTACTGGGCCAGAACTAGCAGAGCCACTTGTCACTTTGGCTTAGTCAGTCTTCTTTCTTTGAACAGAACCTAAGCCACTAGAGGTCAGGGGAAGGATGGATGGGGAGAGCTTTGAAAAATGGAGGTAAGGATAGAATTTGCCGGGGAATGTATTTTCATGCATGCCTGTATCACCTAGGTGAATTTTTATAGCCTTGGTTTTTAGATAGTCCCTTGAAGAAAGCACAGGAGTGTCACTGGTATTTGACATCTTTATTCAGTCCTTGGCTGTGTACAGACTCACAGTCACACCTTTAGCATGTCATCTAATTGCTCTGTGTCACAGCCCCCAACTGCCACATGAGGATTCTTACTGCACCTTGTGTTTCCTCAATTCACACAGAGCCACATGTGGCAGTGACAGTTTTTCACTGTGCGTGAAGAATGGGGCCCCACCACCCACTAGTGCTGACTGAAATAACTCATCACCTCTTTTATCTCCAAGCATTTCCTTCACCCAGAAGGAATATTTGTAAACTAACCTGTCCTGGTTGAACTGCAGGGTGAGGGCTGTCTGGTTCTGATGAAAGATTTCCTACATGCTCTCTTCTATTTTTTTCTTATTTTTGCTTTTTATCTGGAGCTTGTTAGTTATATGCAGAGAAGTCAGTCTGTGCTTGTCAGATGAACTCCCGTGGGACTGGGAAACTTGGTCCTTATGGAACTGTGTCCATGGGTGAGCTGGAGATGGAGGTAGCCCTTCACCAGGAGAGGGGGCTGCCTGCCCTCAGAAGGAGCAGGAGCTGTGGTGTGGTTACACGGGAATGCGGGACCTGGCTGTGCCCTGTCCCACCACTCCCTGCTGAAGGTCGGTTTGTCACCCGAGCCTTCAGAGGCTGGAAGGAGGCAAAGAGGGAAGGGAAGCAGAGGATATGAACAGGCCTTGCACTGGCCTTTCTCAAGGTCAGATAGGTGTTTGTTCCCACAATTGTCCTTAGAGACAGCGAGGCTCAACTGGAAGTGACTGGTATTCTCTTTGCCTGCCTGGTTGGGATGGCCACAGCAAAATCAGTGGGTCCCGAATACTGCAGTGTATTAGCTTTGGGGACCCAGTAAACACAGGAAAGGAATGCCAGCATTCACCAGGATATGCATTTAAACTGCTGTGACTGAGTTGCTATAAGAGCTCCATTATACAAATTCACTATAGCAATACTTTCAAATTTCTTTGTGTATTTTCCCCCTTGTGTTTGTTCTGACACTTTTTACAAGAAATTTGGGCTGATCCGGGAAAGCCTTACTTGTGTTCCAGGCTGAGCACAGACATGAGGGCAGTGCCCGGTTACACCCAGCGGGACATTCCCTGTGAAGATGTGCTCTGCACCTGCTGCTGCCTTCCCAGGCTGAGCACACCGCTCCTGGATCGTGTACAGGGCACGTGCTCTTGGTCTCCTCAGAGCTGGGAAATGAAAGGTGAGGAAGCATCGCCGGGGATGTGAGATTTGTCACTTCTAATGCATCTGCTTGCTCACACTGTTCTGCAAGAAACAGAGCATTTCCTTTGTCCTACGAGGTGGTTTGATTACAATACTCAAAGCCTTCTCCCCCCCTTTCTCTTGCTTCATGCTAATAGAACTGTGACCTTTCCCCTGGGGGTGCAGGAAAATACTTCACATATTTTCCCTCATCACTGCTCTTGTGTTGTAACTCTCTGAGCTCGTGGCAGCAAGGAGCCCCTTTCCAAATGACCAGGAAGCACTTGTGAACAGTGTTTTCTGGGTTGCTGAGCAAGAGAAGGGCTCTGGCTCTTGTAGTGATGGTAAGCACACTTTTCCATACTGAAAGTAGTGGTTGCTACTCAGAGGAGTATTAGGCATGTGTGAATGATTGCACCCACAGCTCAGCATCAGTGCTGCTCATTCTCCATCTGCTCCGTGGAAAATCTAGGAAAGATGCCAGGAAAATATAGTGGTAAATAATGTTTCTATTGCACCTGCTATCGGAAATATGCAAAGTGTTTTGCAAGCTATGCTGAAGTCCTGCTGCCACTAGGAAACAGGAGCACGTTCTTGTGCTTTCTTGTAATGTGCTTAGTATGAGGTGTGAGGAGAAGACTTAACCCTGGGCAGCATGGACCTGGTGAAGTCTAGCTCTGTTTCCAGGCTTGCAGTATGAACTCGGTTATGAGAGAAGCATAGAAAATTAGTTGGATGCCTCATGGCAATTTGAAGAATCTGGAAGTGCTACCAGACTGCTCAGTGAGGTAACAATGCTGCAGTGACAGAAATGTCTGTGCTTCTGGGCTTGTTCTGCCTCCAACACCCACGGGGGTAGGACCCTGCCCCTTCCTCTGCATGCCAGGATGATGGCACTCCTCCACTGGGACCCTGGAGCAGCTCTCATGGATCATTTCCTGAGGGGATACTGCTTCATCCAAAACACTGTGTGACTCTCCTGCAATTTCTTTTATGAAGCATTCAAATAGTTTAACTACAACTCCTGTCTACTTCTCTGCTCCTGCATATAAATCTGTAGATATAAAATGTTTAGTCCATGTAACAAGTACCACAGAAGTAACTTGCTTTGATTTGTTCCCAGTATTTTGCCTCCCCACAGAGCAGACCGTGTCATTGTAGCTGTATCTGTTTGTTTGAGGCCTGACACTTGATGAGTAGATACATTCCCATTGCAGAACACCTGACCTGAAGCTCTTTCCCACTCTCAAGTACTAGAAGGACAAGTCCGGTTGCTGGTACACCCTTTCTGAAGGGATCCCTTCTTTCTGCATCTACAAACCTAGATGATGATTCCTCTAGCCTTGGATTTCCTATGTGAGGAATTTAAATGCCATTGGGGTGTCTCCATAGCCATAATATATTATCTGAGAGAACTCCTGTTTTATCAACTTGTGGTGGGAGCTTTCCTAGACACTTTCTTTCCAGCTGCTCAGACGTGCTGGAGCCCAGCAGATAACTTACTGTCCATCCAGAATCATATTGGGATGAATGGATGCTTAAGTATTTCTGCATCACTTTAAAGATGATTGCAGACATTGAGTTCCCCTTGGAAATGCTCATAGATAAGATGGAAATTGTCAGCATGAGAGAGATGTACAGGTATAACCTATGGATGTTTGTTTGGACCTAGAGCTGTTTGATTGGACCTTGAAAGGGACACTACTAATTTATTTTTAAAGTGTGAACAAGTGAGCCTTCCAAAGCCTTGCATTCATTTGGCCTCATTTTTTGCCGTGTTTCCACCAGAATGGTCAGTCTAATCTCTTCGAGGACACTTTGGCTGGGTGCCTATTGAATGGAGAAACAAAGGAAGGGAAGCAGCTTGTCCAGGGACAGGAATGTAATCTGTCAGAACTGCATTTATTTATCTGGTAAAATTTTTCCTAATGCTGTGCCAAAACTACACCTCTCCAGTGAGCTGGTTAGATGGAGCAGAGCATTCTTATGGCCTGGAGTCAGCTCGGGTTTTGCCTCCTATAAAACTAGTTTTTCTCACCCTCTTTCTGATAACTGACAAAAGTAAATCAGCTCCTACCTGTGAGATCCAAACAAGCTGTAAATCAGCTCTACCATGTTTGTGTGGGAGGAGGATGTTTCCAAGTGCTTGAGAGGAAAGCTGCAATTTAAATCAGTTACTTAGTGATGTTGTTTTTATGGCACACTTCTCCATGGGCTGGATGCAGAGGGCAGAGCTATCCCCATGGTGCTCAGATGTGAGAAAGCTCATTTCATTTCACCACCTATTTCTCAGGGAGTGCAGTCCACCAAAAATCAGGGAAAACCCAAATGCTAAAAATATTTTTATGGAAGAGAAAACCCATAACACATTCACGTGTTATCAAGGGCCAGCTGCTTTGTGGTAATAAAAGTGCTGTGGCTTGTGTATTGTGAAGGACTTCACAGTTCAACAAGTTGTGGCTTTTTCAGAGAGAAAGATGTGGCAGCTTTTCTCAACAGTAATATTTCCAAGGCCTTGGTTTTGCTTTTATAAGCAAAAGCTGGAGATTCAGACTCAAGGGTATCAATGAGCTTATTTTTTCATGATGGTAGAAAATGTTTTGTGAATGAATAATAAAATCAGCTTTCCCAGCTATTCCCTTCTGGCTGGTGTCTGGCTGGGGCACAATCTAACACTTGTGCAAACAGAACTAATGGCAGGCGCCCTGTTATTTGTTTGTTCCAGCATAAAAGGTTGACTCTGTGGTGTGGTTTCAAACTTCTCAATCTTCCTTGTAACCTGGATTTTGTCTAAATTACTTCTCTGAAATCCATCTGTATTATCCAGAAAACTCCAAGCATGATGACTGCTCCTCTTTCTGTCTTTTGCTCAGGACAAGGCAGGCAGCAAGGAACCATCAAGGACTGCATGGATAAAACGTTCTGCCTGTTGGTGCTAGAAGGCTTCTCTCTTTTATCAGAATGATATCTGGGCAAAATCTCCGTGGTGCTATTAAAGAGCCATATATTACTGGGGACTATCACACAAAGACAAACCTCCCAGATAATAGACTGGAGAGCAAATGCTTGTTCATGCGAGGTCAGATAGCCCTGGATATAATATCTAATAGATTTTCCTCATCAAAATATGCCTGAATCAACAAGGGATGATATGACTTCAAATATGATTCTTCAAAGTGTTAATGATATGATAAAGAGGTTGCTGTAAAACATTATGCTAGCTGGGGTGATCAAAGATTGATTCTATTTAAATTAACTCTAAGGATAAACAAAAGTAGGTTTGCGATTCAGATTTTCTGTTTCAAAGGGAGAACTGATTAGGGAAACCAACATACTTGAATATGGATAGAGGTCTGGAATTTCTTTGTCAGCTGTTGTACAATTATTACCAGGATCTTGCCCAAGTACAGCACTTTTCACTCCAGCATTCTGAAAGAACTGGAATATGGCAGCAATAAGTGTTTGAGCACACTTGTCCTCTGAGAATAGAACCATACAGATGGAGGAGACAAACCATGCAGCATGGAAATGAGATGAGGGTAGAGAGTAATGCTGTTCCTAACAATACATGTGATATTATTTAATATTTGTATAGGTTTACTTTCATGGAGAATTTTAAAATGTAATGGAATTGAAGTGGATACAATTCAGCAAGACAAAACACGTGATTATGAGTTCACATATCAAGGGAGATTTCCACTGTACATGGCAGGCAAGTGTAATCAGATGGGGGAGAAGAATGGGAGGGCCTGTCAAAGGCTGGATCTCACCTGCCAGGAGGGAAATATACAACTGCAGTCCTGGTAATAGGGGAAGGATGAAGGGTTATTAAAGCATCGTACAAAGCAGGAATGAAGTCTTAACTACATTTGCAGGTACTTAGCTCTGAAAGAAGTGCAGAAAAAGGTTATTAATTTCCCAGTAACCCTAGAAACCCCTTTGATGAGAGAAGGAAAGTGTCTACCATCCATAAACACACTGCAGGAATGAACAACAGGAAGAGAAACATTTTTAAACCAAAGGCTAGCATAAGTCAAAGAGCAAAAGGGTGTGACTGGGCCAGGCATAAACTTGGTCTTGAAACAAGATAAATACCTATAACCCTCAGAACGGGGAGACTTTAAAAGAGTCTCCAAACTGGTGCTGTGGAGAGAAGAAACTTATTCTAGAAAATGCAGGTCTGGAAGGCCTTTCCAGGCCCATGTTTTAGGGAAAGGATAATGCAGATACAGCCGAACAAGCTGACATTAAAAGCACCGGGTGCCATCAGGAGATAATAATTTTGTTCTAGGTGGCAGGAAACTGAAGTATTTTTTTAGAAGCAGCATTCAGGTGGAGTCTGGTTATCTCCAGCAGTGTTTGCCAAAGGCCACTCACCTCTGTTTTTTGGGACAACAGGGCAACTTTCAGGCCAATACACATTTTGCTACAGTGCTTTCAGACCTGCCTGGGAACCAATGTTGAACATACACATTCTGAAAGAACACGTGCCTACATCGTCATCCCCTTGGAGTAGATAACGTTTCCTGATTCTACAACCTGGCTCTAATTCAGTTAAAGGAATTGCTGGTGGCAGTTTGTGCAGTTTATGAACGGCAGGAAAACTTGAGCTACAGTTGCACTGAACCAGATTCTCTATTGCAAGACATGGACCTTACTTGCAAAGGTTTTATTTCAGTATTCCTTACAACTATACTGATGAATGTGTGGAATTTGTAAAATGTGCCATAGGATACATCTGTGTGAATATTGCTGCTTGAGTCATTTTAGGAAATGATGCAGGTTGGAAACTTTACAATATTCTTCCTGCTGGAGTGGGTATTTCCAACATACAGCCCAGCCCTCTTTACAGTGAAGTTTTCTGCTAGTGAACGCCCAGTAGTAAACTGCAATGTGGCAAGAATTGATCTGTCAGAGGCTACATTACCTTAACTGTGTCTGGGATTTGGTGCTTTGAAGGGAAGTAGGGTTTTGCAGGTGTTCAGGCAGGTGTCCCTGAACAGCAGGAGAGTGACAGTTTCCAGTGCTACACGTGCAGGTATAGTTTACCTTGTTCCTTTTACCTGGCTTGTGTGGTTGTGTGACTGGTCTTGCTGCAGGTTGCATTCCAGGATGAGGTTTGAGCTGCTCCAGCAGCTCAAATGAGCAGTAGCTACACTGATATACATCTTAGAAGAATTAGCTGCTAAAAAGAGCTAGTTTGAAACAGCAATCCTGAGAGGTTTGTTCTATTCTTGAGAATTAAGCACTTAAGGAATGCCCTCTAGCTTTGTTCTGACTTTGTAATTCTCTGTTATTTAGCAAAGCTTACAAACCTTGCCCTCTTGCCACATATCACCTGTGGTTCACTATGCTTTCCATCAATGAGCATAGAAATAGACAAGTGATAAGAACAGTTGGCATTTATGCTCCTCAGTAGCACCACTTGCCACTGCAGTTAAAGCCATTTTTTCTATCTTTGCACTTGCTCAGAAAGAAAAAAAACATTTGAACAAACAGAAAGATTGCCCTAAGATTTATTCTTATTTTATATATATGTGTGTGTGTGTATGTACATATACATATATATGCATTTATACATATATATATTTGAATTTGTCTCTATTTAAAAATAGATGATTAGAGCAGATGAGACAATTTCTGCCTATTTAATCTGATAACCTGTATGTTTCAGCTGTAGACTTCTGTAAATTTTGTTTCTGTTTGAACTACACAGGTTTTATAAAAATATCTAATTTTGACTTGAATAATTTTTTGTAAAGTAGAATTGCTATGACTGCTGGTGAATAGCTCCAGCTAATTATCTTGGTTACTAATAAACATGTGCCTTTTTTGCTGTTTGTATCCAGCTGGTCAGGGCTTTTTTACAGTTTTGTCACATAGACAACTGTAACAATTGAATTAGTCTTCCTACATACATGCACCAAACCCTGTGCAAATCAGCCGTTGGCCTAAAAATCCAAACCCATGTGTGCTTCTTGAATCTGTTGTTATCAAACATCATTTCCAGCCCCTTCATCTTTCTTGCAGCTGTTTCCTGAGTGCTCTTCTGTTTATCAACAGCCTTCCTGAGTGGCAGTCAACAAAGCTGCACTTGCTGTGTCTGGGGTAGATGTGACACCGCAATTGAACAGTGGCAGCACTTGCTGCCTGTTCCAGTTCCAGTGCTGAGAGCCCATTTCCCTATAGCTCTGTGCTGGGAACTCCTGAGGTTTGGGCTTCTTGCTGTCAGCCTAATCACCTTTCCAAAGGGACTGCTTTCCAAAGGAGGATCCTTTGGCTGTAAGACTCAGATCTATGTTCTTACACACTAAAACATTCCAACTTGCCAAGCAACCCACATCATTCCAGCAGTGAGCTCTGCTGTCCTCATTTACTAAAAGCTGTAGCATTAGGACATGGCTGTTGATTGTGTCTCCCTTGTTGCTAACAGTGTATTAAAGAAAACAGAGCTAAAATTCCTGAGGAACTCCTTCAGAATTATGCTTAATAAAATATCCCCACTTCTATTGCATGACTTGTTGTATTGCCACATTTAATTCATTTAATATATCGTGGTAAGTCTCAGCTGCCATAGTTCCCTGATCAGCATGTCACATAATACCAAGTGAAGTGTGCAAGAGTCCAGTCCAGTGACACTGATACCTTTCAGCAGGCAAGGAAACTTTTGATCCCATTAAAATAAAAATCAAATTCATTTGGCAAGTTCTACCTTCTAATAAACACTTGTTTGTTGGTACTACTTATATGATCCCCCTGTTTTTCTATTAATCAAGTCAGCCCTTAAGCTATCTTACTCAGGACTGATGCCTGGCTGGCAGGCCAGTACTTCTGTTTAAAATATTGGCACAATATGAGCATCCTTCCAGGCTCCTGGAAGTTCTCTCTGTGACCAGTTATCAGCAAATCTCATGTCAGCAGATCAGAGCACCCTCATCCATCTTTTTTCACAACATGTGAAGTTCTGTCTAGGCCTCCGTAGCTTCAGCCTGCAGCCTGGTCTGCTGCTGGCAGCTCTATCCCATTAGCTAACGAGGAGGCAGTATGCTGTCAGCACTGCTCTTATGTTAAAACAGACTGGAAAATGAAAATATTGCTTACAGAATATTCTGTGTCCTTTTGCTTTGTTATCAACTTGTTTTATTTTTATATTCCAAGTTATGAAAATTTGTCGTCTCTATGGTAATAGTATGTTTTTCGTAGCCTTTTTCTCAGTGAGTGGCTTTCTAGACTCTTACCGTTCTCTAACCCTTCTCTTGACTAATTGGACTCATGATTGTTTCAGCTTTGTGAAACAATCCCTGTTAAAACACCAAGCACTCACTGGCTATATTGTGTTTGCATACAAGAAAGATGACCCAGGTATAAGCACACCCAATCGAATCACAACCAGCAATTAGTTACGGGGTCAGTTCCTTTTCGTGTCAAAAATGAAGCCTAATTTAAAGCTTCTCCTATTAAGATACAGAATTATTTGCACTAAGAAATAGAAATTGCTAATAATGTCCAGAGTTGCAGGCAACTTTGTAATTGGCAGCACACATCCCTTTACTTAGCATCTATCTAATTTTTTTCTTTCCCTTATCTCTCCTTTCTATAAGAGGTAAGTTCAAATCTACCTACCCCTTACCCTATGCTACTTCACCTAGGCAGTGGATTGAGAACCTCATTCTTTCTCTTTCCCTTTAAGACACGAATGATCTGAGAATAATTTGGATGTTCTTTCTCAAATTGCTCTTAAATTCCCTGATCCTGACTACATTCAAACTGTGATCCCTTCAAAGCATCTCACTAGAAACTGCAACCACTGCTACCTTGGGTAGAAACCTAGCTCAGCTTTCTAAATTTGGAGTAGCACTTCGGCTTTGAAGAAAGACTGCCTTTCTTTTGCTTTCTTTTTTATTTTAATGCTCATGGTATAGAATTTGCTGTGATACACAAAGAGCTCTTTGACAAATATTCTTGGTCTCTTTACAAGCTGGGCAGGACAATCCAGCAGTGAAGCAACCCCTGAGTGTTCTATTCTGTTTGATCAAGTGAATCAGTCACCAATGTGGACTTCAGAGCTTGAAACTGTTAAACTAAGTGTTGTACCACTAGGAATAACTGCTGATTCCTTCCATCCTATCTACCTGGTTGTCAAATCCTGTCCCAGAGAATTGTAGGCAACCATTCAGTCCCAGGATGTAATTGCTGGTAGTCTAGAAGGCTGCACTCCCAATATCCTATTGTAAACCAAATGGCTACACTCTAAATGCTGAAAAGGCATGAAAATTACTATGTGTGAAATAAAATAATCCCCTCTTCAGAAAGCCCAGATTTACCCTGTGGGTGATGAGGTTATAGATGTATTTTGTTTAACTGAAAATGTTTCAATCCGTTTAGAACCCTATAAATTCAAGTGACCCTGATGATGGTAGTAACATAAAGCACATGATGTTATGAGACTGGGCTTGTAATTCTGGGGACAATGTCTGGGACAATGAATGATCAGCCCTAATTACAGCTGCTAGTATTATTCCAGAATTTTCAAAGTTGCTTAAGGAAATTTGGTCTTGAAATGAGTTAAGTTAATTAGATTGAGTAAACCACTGAGCTGTACAGTTCCAGCCTGTTCCACTTCGTGTGACCTCATCTTTTACCTGTCCTCATGTGGGCAAAGCAAAGCAGTGGAGCCATTTCTGTTAACGTTGTTTTTGCAAGGATCCCCTTCTCATGGCTTGAGCCCTTTTGTAAGATGCCAGGAAGCTGTTTATGAATTGGTAACTGCTGGGTCTGTCCTTATTGTTTTGGGATTCCTCTGCTCCCACACAGATCTGGCAGTCCCTTCCTAAAATGCTGGGGTAATGCAAGAATGCTATTTCTGTAGCTATCCATTCCACACTGGGTTCTTAAATGCTAGTTAATCAGACCTCAAGTATTTGGCTGTTCTGAGAAGTGGGACTAACGGCAAAGATGCATCTTACCATCTGCAGAATCCGACTCCTCCAGTGGGCGGAGGCAGAAGTTCAGAGCCTACATCCTTCATTCAACCGGGACAAAACTTGCCAAAAATATTGCATACTAGTAATTGAAGTCCCTGCTGGGACCTGAGGTGAGACCACGAACTCCATTTATTTGGAGCATTAAGATTCCTCTGAGTATAATGAAGGCCAGGATTTCTAGAGATGGATCATGGCATTCAGCAAACCTGAACATCAAAGGCCATTGGCTAAGAAATCCCAAAGGACAGTGGCAGTGTTCGCCTCCTGTACCAACTGCCTCTGGGAGTAGAGAGAATAGGGTTGTTTGGAGTGCTTGGGGTTTTTTTGGTGTGAGGTTTTTTTTTGGGTTTTTTCCCTTTAATTTGGTTTTGGTTGGCATGAGCTATTCTATGCCAGGCAGCCTGGAACAGTATGCAAATGTTGTAACTGAAAAATTCACAAACAAATATTCCAGCATTTATGTAGGATTGTAGCGGAGGGTGAGAGCAGCTGTTTGTATTGTTGCAAAAGCTAAATGTTTTCATGGAAATACAGCTTCTTCTGCATCCAATTTGTCTTTTCAAGTACAACAGTGTGAAGATCAGAAAAGAACTGGGCCTGGGGATGCCAGCTTCTGTTCATGGATTTTTCTTTTGATTCACTGTCTTTGCCTCCGTCATATTTCTGTTGAATTCAAGGAATTAAAACACTGCTACACTTTCAATATTAAGTCTAATTTGGCTTCTGAGAGATTTTAAAACTTCTATGCATCTTGGGGTACTGTTTGTATCTTCTTTGCTTAATTAAATTGTTCTGGAGGTGCCATGGTCAGTGTCCAGAGCTCTCCTCGGTGAGATGTGTCGTATGTGAATGTGGACGGTGACCAGGTGGTTATTCACATCAATGAGCACTGAATGCATTAAATAGCGGGATCCAGAGGGTGGTTTCCAGAGGTAGTTTAGAGTAGAGAGGCAGTCTAAGAGAGTGACTGCTGGAAAACATGGAGATACGTGCTAATGCATACCCCCCTTCGCTGCTCTGGAGAGCTGCTTTATCCTTGTCACATCTCCCTGGTACAGCATCTCTCAAAAGGAACCTCTGAGCTGGATGAGCTCGTAAATGCTAATGTGTAATATCAAGAGTCAGTAACACAGGTTAATTCAGCTGAGAAATTTGTGAAGAAAAACGAAGCCAAGAGATAACCATGGGCATAATGGGAATGTAGGTGTATAATTGCAGGGTTGTGATTCTTGTTCTACAGAGCTGCAATCTGTTTGAAGCCAAAGAATGCGCCGTGCTAGAGACAGTTGTGTCATTGTCCTCTGTTTTGCTCTCACAGCCTTGATGACCACCTGATGATACAACTTTTCACGGAATTTGGTCAGTTTAAGGCTTGTATCTGGATAACCCAAAATCTGGGGTTTGTGATCCTGTAGTGTAGTATTCTGTGTAGCTCTGTCTTTCTTAAGTGAGAAGCTGTGTGTCTCTGTGTCTGTGTTTGAGTTCTGATTTTGAATCAGATAAAACAAAACACAGGAAAAGGACAATAATAGCATTGAGTCATACTTATTTACAGTTGAACATGTTAGACTGTTGTAGGCAGTTACTGCTCCTAATAATGGTAGTGGCTACACTGGTGTACATTTTGGCAAAGCATTACTTCAGGAAGACTCTAGGCCTTCGACAGTTCTGGTTCAGAGATTGTTATGATTTTCTGAAGACAAAAAAGTGGGGTCTTTTTCCAAGACTTTTGTTAACTGAAGAAGAAATCTGGATTTTAAAGAAGCCAGGCTAGAGATAATTTCCATTCTTTCTAAAAGGGTAATGTGATATTCTCTTGATGGTGCAGTTCCTCAGCCTGTAGTAACTGCTTAAACTAGGTAAGGTCCAGCTTGGTTATCAACAGAGATCACATCTGGGTTTTGCCTTCCACAGGTGGTCCAAGCCCCCATTCTTCTCTGCAAACACGTTCCCTTGGGAGAGAAGGTGGGAGTCTGGTCATAAGCTTCCTGCAGGCCAGGCATAGCCCCTGGACCAGCTACTGGACTACGTCACTGAAGTTGATATTGGTGCACTGGGAAATGTGGGTTTGTTTCCTCAAAGATAAGTTATAGCTGTTGTCAAACAGAAGCGCTTCTGCTCATACTGACCCTCTCTAGAACTCTGGAGGTGAGGAAAAATCAATAAGTGCAGACTAGGATAAACTAAAATAAACATTTTCAAGCTTTTAAGATACTAACAAAATACAGAAAGGAAGAAAATAATCCCTGAAGGGATAAGCTCTGTTGACTGCACTGGGAGAGAGCAGGGCTGCTAACAAGTGAGTCCATTCTTTCCTCACTGAATACGCAGCCAGATGCCTACAAGTTCCCTCAGCACAGGACTAGTGCCTGGTTTGCTTTGGTCTCACCTGGACCACACTGTGTTTGTGGCCATTGGGATCAGACAGCAATGGGGTATGGGCTGAGGGGCTTTCAGAGACCAGGAAGGCTGCTGATTCTCTCAGTCCTACTAATGGCTGTTAGCTCAATTCTGCAGGAACTGGCCAGAGCTCATTCTGGAGAGATGACATGCACAATGTGGAAGAAGCAGAAAGATGAGCTAGCTGAGTTCAGACTTGCTTTTCAGTGTATCCACACACCTCTGGGTAGTGATCCCAGTATGAAGGAGATTCCTAGCTTTTAGACAAAACATAGTATTCCCAGTACTTAGGAAGATGCTGTCCATCTTTATCGCCTGGGCTATGTGGACACTTGGGGTTTGCAGTCACCATTTCAAGACTAGGTTGTTGTCATGTGCTTTCCTAGGGGCTATTCTCAGCTCAATCTAATGACTGAGGTAGGTGCAGAAAATGCATGCTTGTATCTTCAGGGCTAGGACTTTAACCCACCTAGCCCGACCTCCTGTATCATCAAATTACAGCCCATTCTCTCTGCAGGGAGTGCAATAGCTCATGCTGAATTCAATAATGCGCTTTCTAGAAAGGCAATCAAACCTGGATCGAAGGACATAAAGGGATAGAGAATACACTCCTTCTTCAGCATTTTGTTCCCGAGGATATTCAGTCTGTAACAAATGTGAACCAGATGATTCATTAGAATTTTTCTAACTCCAGCTCTCAGCATTGTTCTGGCTCTTGCTATGCCTTTTCCCCCTTGATTAGAGCTCTTAAAACTGGCATTTTTCTCCCTCTGTAGGAACTTGCATTGTGTAATCAAACTGCCTCTCAACACCCTGTAACAGCCAAGCCCAGCAATGTCTCTGAGCTAGAATCTGTGCTGTTCCTTTCAAAAGCAGTTCAGTTATATGATTCATCCTACCAGTAAAGACCATTCTATCACACTTTTTCCAATTCCCTTTGCTTTCCCTTTACATAAATCTCATGACACGGATGCATTGGCATCTTCTGTGTTTGTCTGTGAGTTTTCCATGTACAGTTGGAGGTGTTAGGGTTGGCTGCAAGACCCTGTGTGTCCACGTAACTCACTGCCCAACCAATGTCTTTGTTCTGTATCTGTGGTTGTCTCTGACCTGAAACTTCTCTCTGCATCAGAAATAAAAGGATGCTCTTGTAAGCTCCTTCAGCTTGGTCCTGCATTGCTCCATGTTCAATGGCCATCAGAAGTCTGCCTGAACTTTGGAACATCTATCTTGACCTTTAATAGTAAGTTGGTGTTTGGGATGATTTTTTCTTTTCTTGGGGATTTGATGGATTGAGGAGATTTGGAGAAGTCATCCCCCAGTCTTTTTAGGCAGTTATTCTAATGTGCATTAAGTCACCTTGGCTTCAGTGTTAGCTGTGTTAGCTTGATACTGGTTAAATGAAAAGAAAAAATGAAATTAAACACCCGTTCTTTAAGAAAACTGTGCTTTCTTAGCTGCTTTCAGGAGAACCATCTGATCCAAAAGACTAAGGTCTTTAATTTTACCTTACCTTTTAATCTCATGGACATCTTCTGAACATTGTTTTCTGTGTGCAGAGCCTGGGGTAGACCTAGCAGGGAGAAAAATAGAGTAGAATAGACTGTGGAGCAGGCCATTCATATCTGAGAGCTCCTGGACACTTTAGCTGCTCTCTATGGAACATGCAGCACAGTTATGTTTAGTGCCTGATATGTCTGATATTTTAAAAAACCTATGAGTTTTGCCTTCACTGCTGAGCAAGCTGGGTAGTCCTTGTAAAGACATTTCACTTCTTTTTTCCCTTTTTCTTCTTTTTTTTTTTCCTTTCCTTTTTTCTTTCTTTTCCTTCTTTTCAGCTCTACCATTTTCTGTTGGTTTTGGTTGGTTTGTTTTTTGTTTGTTGGTTTGGTTTGGTTTTTGTGTTTCCTTTTGGGCTGTATAATGTGTGAGCACTGTCAATCAAATTAAGTACACCATTAGAATTCTGAAATTTGTGGGGATGTGAATAAGCACTTTTGTCCATATAACTGTTCCCATATAGTCACATCTGAACTGCAGATGCTGCTATGGAGCAAAAAATGATTCCCTAGACTTCAACAAGTCAACCTGAACACTATCATTAAACCAGATATGTTGTTTCTGCTATTGAAATGAACTCTGGAACATCTGTGCAGACGCATTCCCAATGTTAAAATGTCACCTCTCACTATTTGGGAGTGCCACATATCACTGGAAGCTATGTTTGCTCGTTTCCTCAGTGGTGTTGCACAAACAGCCCTGAATTGCAGCTGACTCACCAAAAAGTGCTTTTTTTCTCTGGTAGCATCCTGAGGGTTACGTTGGTGGTATCTCACCGGATTTCTGGCATAGTCTGAACCTGCTGTCATCGGTGGGCAGGGTGTGACACAGCCAGGTATGCTGAGCACACACACATGGGCTGTGCTGTGAGCAGCTCTGCGTTCCTCAGAGAAAGGCAGTGGGGATTTGTTTAAATACCCCAGAGACAAAGGCTTTAATCATGACACATTTTCTTAGGTAAGATCAACAAACTGAGAGAAATCTGAAATTGTAACATGCTGTTCTTGGACATGCATTGGCTCTCCAGCAGTCTTTTTATTTCTCTGGTTTTAGTTACCTTTTGTAGTTTTACGACAGGTATGACAGGCTGGAGCCACTCTGGTTGTGAACACTTTTATCTCTTTGAAGATTCTCCTTTTGAAATGAAATGTTTGTTGGCCGTTCTTAGCTCAAAGGTGGAACTTTATAGGGAGCGGGATGGAATTGTTTGCAGTGGGGGGAACTCCAGAGCAATTTTACTTCCTTTGAAGATGTGTGTTGTTCGTGAAGCTACTTCTATGCAGTAGGAAAATCATCTGGGGCCAAGCAGGAAGTTGCGAGGTCAGTGGCATATCCCAATGTGCTCTCACCCTGCATCACACTGTCCCTTCCCTGCCAGCCCGTGTGACTGGAGACAGCTCTGGGCACTCAGCATAGGCAAGGAGAACTTTTATACAGATTTATTCTTAAAACTCACATCTGAGGGCGGGCCTGCACAGCCTACATGGAGTTCACTGTTGGGTACAAGCCGGTAGTGCTGGAGCCATTGGTTTTGTTTCGTGGGTTTGTTTTTTTTCCAGCTACCTCCACCGTTCCGCCCACCCGTGTGTTTGAAGCCCGTTGTGCAGCGCTGAAGAATAATAAACGTAGATAAAGGGAATTCATTACTTGGTCCCACTGCGCTGGTGATGCTGAGTATGCAAGACCCGGCCTCTCCCGGGCTGAGGGGTGTGGCTGAGGTGAGCTGAGGGAGAACCCTCTCACGGCGGGGCTGAGGTGAGCCGAGGGGGAACCCCTCACAGCCGGGCTGAGGGGACCACCTAAGGGCCAAGCTGAGATGGGCAGAGGGAAAACCTCCTCATGCCCGGGCTGGGCTGGGCTGGGCTGAGGGAGGATCCCCTCAGGGCCAAGCTGAGGTTTCTGAGAAAACGCTTATCATGGCCGGTCTGAGGGGGGCTGAGGGAGGACCCGCTCCTGGCTGGGCGGAGGGATCTCCTCAGGGCACATGGAGGAGGCTGAAGGGACACCCTCTGGGCGATACTGAAAACAGCTGAGGTGCCGACCTGACGCGGCTGACGGACCTCTCGGGGCCGGTCTGAGGAGAGATGAGGAGCCGCCCTGAGGCGGGCTGAGGGGACACCCCTACGGGCTGGTCCGTCGACAGCTGAGGGGCCGCTGTACAGCACGGCTGAGCGGGCACCCGTAAGGGCACCTTCAACGGCGGCTGAGGGGCTCACGGACCCCTCGGCGCCGCTGGGGCGGGGCGCGCACTGCCGCCGAGGCGGGGCGGGGCGCGGGTGCAGGGGCGGAGNCTGTCAGAGCCGGCCTGTCCCGGGCAGGCTCGGGGCGACCGCGGGATGAGGCGCTGAGCGCTCTCCGCTCGCTCTCTCTGTCCGTCTGTCCGTTCGTCCGTCACCCCGCCCGGGCTCCCGCACGCCGAGATTCCCTCCCGCAGCCCATGATGTGCCTGGAAAGCGACGGCTCCTCCGGCAGCAGCCCGGGCTGCGGCGGGCGGGTCCGAGCCGGCGACGAGGAGGAGGAGGAGGACGGCGAGCGGGGCTGCTGCGGCCGGGGCGCCGAGGCGGAGGTGCAGACCCTGTCGGGAAGGATGAACCCGCCGGCGGCCGGCAAGCACCCTGACCGCCCCGCCGCCCTTCGCAAGGCGCCGAGCCTCGGTCGGGCCCGGGTAGCGGCCGCCGGCATCCTCAGTGTGGGCAACGTGCTCAACTATCTGGACCGGTACACGGTGGCAGGTGAGCGCACTCCGCGGTTGTGAGGGCATCCCCCGCCGCCCGGCGACAGCCCTGCCCGGGTACGGTACAGCCGCCACCGTCCCCAGGGTTGTCCCGGGCTGGGGTCAGCAGGGCTCTCCGCCGTGCCGGGGCTGGAGGAGAGATGGCGTGAGGGATGCGGCGCGGCCGGTGCCCGTTGTGCGGCCCTTCCGGTATTGTTCTCTAGTTTGTCTGAATTTTATCGAAAATAAGAGGAGCGCCCTTTGTTTGTCTGGGCTCGATGGAGGAATCGGTGCTCGATGAGATTCGGGAGGGACCGGCGCCTGCAGCGCGGGCAGAGCGGAGGGCGCTCGGCGAGGTTCGGGGGTGACGGCAAACGCGTTATCGATCCCGGCACAGGGTAAACGCTGCGGGCGACAGGTGCAGCTGCGGCCAGAGAGACACAGTCTGCAGCCAAACGGGGGGAGACGGGCATGCGAACGCGGTGTGTCCTTGGGTGAAAATCGCAGCGAAGCAAATCCCATTTGCTTTGTTTCTGCGGAGTGCGTCCAGCCTGGAACACCCGGCTGCCCTTCAGCCCTGTGCCAAGGAGGGTCCCTTCCCTGCAGAACTCTCGAGCAGGTGACAGCAGAGCTGGCAGGAGCGGGCGCAGGAGGAGCAGCTAGGCAGCTGCAGTGCACTTTGCGAAGCTCGGTTTTCTTGAGGTAAACACTTAAAATCATGCGCTGATGGATGCGTGACCAGCTGTACTCCGTGAACCACTGTGTTCCTCAGTACTTACTACTACCGTGAAGCTCAGCTGCAAAACAAATGTCTGTTTGGATGTTTACTGTGCCATCCCTAGAGAAAACTCCTTGTTTATTCTTGTCAATAACAGCAGGGAAGAAGATCATCACTGAACTTTTTCTAATTAGAAACTGAGGAGGCTTGTTGGTAATCAACTGTCTCATGTCATTAGAATATAATACATATTCTCTGTTTGGCAATACTGATAATTTTATCTTCAGAGCTTACAAAGGGGTTTGTGCATGTATAAAATTTTCTCTATGCATATATATGTTTTAATGACTAGGACTCAATGTGGTGTTAAGCAAATTCGATATTTGTTTATATTACATTAAAATAATATATGTTTGTAGGGCAGTGATAGAGAGCAAGGGACATAAGTCCGAGTCACTGTTGTCAGAATAAGTTGGCCAGGTTGTATTTATTTTGTCTGTAGTAGGGAGATGGGGATGATTAGAAGGAAAATTTAGCTGTCACTGTTGTGGCTTTTTTGTTTGTCTTTTTAGATGTGGCTTGTTCCTTCAGGAAATGTAAAGGCCAGTATTGGGAGATACTGAGTATTCGGCTGGTAGTCAGTCTGTTACAGAAGGAAGCTTGAAGATACAAGGTTAACCTGTTATTATTGAAGGAAATTGTGGTGTGCTCCCTTGCCCTGAAATGGGAACCTCTCTAGTAGAGAGTTTTACTACAAAGCACCTTTAATGCATGGAAAGTTTCCTTTTTAGGAAGCTGTTCCCAGCCTCATCCATTCTTTAAAAAAAAAAAAAAAATCACATATAGTTCACCTGTTTGCTCTAGCACTTCCACCAAGACCTTTGTCGTCTGATTTTTCTGCCTGCAGAAACTGAAAGCATCTTCTTTTCTGGAAAGGCTGGAAGGTGCCTGACCAAGCAGAAGGTAAAAATGCCTGCCTACTGTAATGTGGCATTGCCAGTGCCAGTGCTATGATTGCTGATATTTCTAGGACAAGCTCTGGTTTTACTGTGCTCAATAACTGCCCCGTGGAACTTGCCTATTAACATTCAGCTTGATATCAAAGGTTTAAGATCTCAGACATCAGACTTGCCTTTGGGGACAGAATCAAAGTTTGCATGGGCTTTTTGTCTTCTGTCAATTGGTATTTACTTTTCAAACTGGTGTTCTATAAAGTGCTAATCTAAAACATGGAATAATTTAAATCCAGTGTAATAGAAGAGTTGTGGTAATAAAAATTATATGTTTTGAGCTCAAAACTGACTTGATTATAAAGTCTTCTCTAAAAGTAATCTTTACTTTTGTATTTTGAGTCTTAGTGTATACCACGTGCTTATGTGATGTGCACTTGCAGATGAATCAAGCTAGCACTTTGAATATTCAGCTCATGTCTCAAGACAGGTAATAATTAGTAAATACAACTCTCCAGACCTTCAAAGTACATTTCAAATATGAATCGTTGCAGCAATGTAATAAGGGATTTTAACACCAGCCACATTATGGCAGGGGAAGTAGCATCAGAAGTTGCGATTTACCTAAGGGCAGTGGACTGTTGTGAGAACTGGAATTAATTTCTGGTTCCAGCTCTATTTGAAATAAGTGTTAGAAGAGCAGCAGTACCAATGGAAACTGGTTCCTGAGGATTTGTCTCTAGGGTGATCCCTGCTGTGGATTCTCTGACGTCAAATAATAGTTGACCTTTGTCATTAACCTTTCTCTTCTTGTCTTATAAAAGTCTTGCATCTACTCAACCGTTTTTTTAAAATGAAAGTGTTGGAAGCTTGGGGACTTCTTTCTGCTGTCAAATTTAGTCAAAAGCAGGTCAGTGGCCTAAAAAGCAATTACCAGGCAGCTGACAGACAGACATAAGCAAACAGAATATCCAGCTGTATGGGCATGATACTCTAAGTACATCTTCTGTCTTACTTGAGAACTTGGTTGCAATCATTTTGGTCTTCCAAAAAGTATAAGAAAAAGCAAGTATATATTTAATGTGTATATATATATATAGATATATGTATGTAAAACAAGTATATGCAAGTATATATTTATTTACTGGGGAAAAAAGATCATATACAGAGTTCTTTCCAGATGTAATTTCCCGAGTATCTTCCACTATTTTCTAACATGTCCTCACAGAAGCTGGATAGTATGTATCCAGTCATACATAAGATGCAAGAGCATCTTCTGTAGTAGAAAGAACTAGGCTGACCTCTCCTATAGCACATCTTACCCTTAAAAGTAAAAGCTTTTGCATTGCTACAAAGCAAACAGAGAATATGGTATTTCTTGGTGTTTACATTCTGGACATGTAAACATTGTATATAATGAGTTGTTCTTGGGTAATCGTTTTTTTCAAGTACAACACACAAGGAAGTAGCTGCCTGTTTTCCTGGTTTTGGTTTAATGACTTCCCAGCATGGACTAAATGAGTTTATGATAGGATGTGCATTTTTGGTATCTGGGACAGAGCTTGAGTGCAGTTTCCAAGATACAGGGCATACACATAACACCTGACACTAAGTTTGCAGCTTTTTTGGGAATACATGATGAAAATGGGCCTGGCCACTGAGGTCTGGCCTGTTTCTTATGGTTTAAGAATAAGTTTCTTCCAGTACTTAAAAATAAAGAGTCTGCACAGCAGTGGTGAGTATTTCAATAAGGTCCTTACATTTACAAAGAGTTGGAAATTTCCAGTGCATGTGGAATACGTTGGAATATACTGATATTTGGGATAAGCTGTCCCAGACAAAAAGTGTGAGTACTTCTACTGTGGCTCTTGTAAAGAAAAGATTGAAAACTCTGTCAGTGCTGAGCATTACCAACTTGAAGGGAAATGATCCTCTGCAATTTTCTTAATAGGTCTTTGATCATACTGAAAACAGTTGCCTGTGGAAAAAGCATTCTTTTAAAAGCTGTGATATTTTGCTGCTGTTAGGATAGCAAAGAGTAAGGACGAGGAAAACAAAAGTAGTGAAACCATTGTAGATTGTCTGTGAAACTGCAATATTTTAGCCATCTGATGATGCTGGGACATATCTTCTTCCTTAATGAAGTTTTGGGAAAAGTCATCTTGCCTTCAGAAACTTGCAATGTGGTTTCTCAATTATACCATGGGTGACCTTTTACTGTGCCTGCTGTTGACAATGAAAATAGTCTTGCTTCATTAGGGTGTCACCTCCACCTTCTAATTCAGATGTTACTTCCTGGCATTTCTGTAGTGCTTTAATTTAAAGGTAATGATTTAATTAAGCTGGAGAACTACCCAGCAAAGTAAATGAGTCTCACTATCCCACTATGGAAAGGGAAACCATGTTGCAGAATGTCGGTGATTTGCCTGTGGTAATGGAGTTAGTGGCAGAGCCATGGCTGGTATCAGTTCATCCTTGAGGATCTCCATCCCTGTCATACAGTAACGTCACAGACTTTAGTCTGCTGGTTTTGTCCTTTAAATGTCTGCAACTTGCTAATAACCATATTTGTGTTAATTAGCCTCTCATTAAACACATAGTTGCAAATCAAATTCCATTCTTTGAAGATACATACATGCAAATGATTGTTGAAAGTTGAGAGTCAAGTTTACAGCTATGTAGTACAGACTCCAGCTGAAGGGTTAGGAAAGGTTCAGCACTAACTCTCAAGTGCAAAGACATTCAAGAGGTTGTGAACCAAAACTGCTGCTTTTTACTTGTGAGCTCACATTTCTGATAGTAACATAGTGCCCCACTGAGTGTTTCTTAGTGAATGTAGTCAGAGTACTCACATGGAATGGGATAAAAAGAGCCCCTTCTCCCCTTGTAACAAGACTATGCTCAGTGCTTATAGCTTCAGGGAGAAAACTATTAAGAGGCAGTGCAAGCTCTTCCTTTTTTTTTTTTCCTTTTTTCCTTGTCTCTTTGAGCCAATATTAACCCAGGACACAGCTCTGGAAGGACTGTAATGCTGGAAAATAGTAGAAAATCATACTGGCAGAATACACTTGAGCCAGCAGTGCCACCAGCTCACACATGTGAGCATTTGTGAAAGGATGACAGTGTTTTACTTCGACAGTGGGGACCTTCTACTGACTCGAAATTCAACAAGTCCTGCACTGGGAGCAGAAGTTAGAATTGAATCTCATGCACTTCAAAAGCAGGAGATAACAAGTGCTCTGCAGCACAATGACAGGGACTGTGCTGTAGCATCTTGTTCTCTAGTGTTGTGTTTTCCCTGTGTGATGGGCTTTTTTGCAAAGGCTGCTGCTTCCTGTTTGCTGGTTCTTACGCGAGTTGGCAGGATTTGTTCCAGAGTATTTTACATTTCAAGTGAAGTCTTATTATGTTTAATCATAGTATTTTTTGTTTCTTGTGCTGTAGGTTTGCCAGATACTAACTATCTTTGTCATTATGTGCAGATTTTCCTGTTTGACTCTGAGATCCTCTTTCATGCATGTTGATTAATTTTATCCCCAAAGCATCCAAGTTGTTGCAGCCAGAGAATGTGGCCTTTATTACATGGAGGTAATATACTCATAAATATTGAGTTTGTTCTTAAGAATAATGTGATGATCTTATTAGTCCCTTGATCTCTGTGACTGTCAATACCAAGAAGCTTTGTGATAAAGCTTCTCTTGTCAAAAGTGTGGGAAATCTGTAATCATTCCTTTAGACTTTTCAAATACCATACCAAGCTGCAATAGGGTTAAATTCTATCAGTCAATTTGTATAATAAATGGGAATAACTGAGAACATTTACTCTTCATTTTTTCTGGTACACTGTGCATGAGAAGCAAATAAGCTGCTGATGATGTAGCATGGTGGGTTATAAATTTGAACAGATGTTGTTAAAAACTGGTGACTTTTCCTGTAACACAAAATCCCATAGCTCTTGCTTGGTCTTTCAACTGCTGAGGAACTTGTGGTTGAAAGGTGTTATAATGTACCTATATCAAATAAGGTTTGTAAAGGTCTTGAGGTTCCTCATAACTATCAGGAAAAGTTCCTGCTACCTCTTCAGGAGATTCAGTGGGAAACCATGATTTTATTTGACCGATAAAAATTAGGAACTCCAGAGATCAGAACTCTTCTGAGTTGCTTGTTTGCGTCATCATTGTTTGATGTGTATTATGGACCTGGATATGGGTGTGCAGCTTCTATGGAATCTGGTGGTGCACCCAAGGTAGTTATAATTCACATCTATCTCCGCATCTCCAAGATATATCAGAGAGCTGTAGGCCTGTGATGGAGAGACTGAGGGAGATAAGAGACAGCATTGGTCAGTGTGAGGGGCCCTGCATGATAAGCAGATGTGGCTTTTTGGTAGGCAGTATAGCCAAGGAGTGAGGAGGGATTTGAGGGGAGAAAAGGGCAGCTTTCAACAAGAGTTTATAAACAGCATCTACCAAACATGATGAGCTTTGCAGGAGAAAGGATGAAGATGACTGTTGGAAACGGACAAAGGAGGATGATGCCCTTCTGGCTGGGAGAGTTTTGTGGAAATTGGCACTATGGGTGTAGGGTGATGAGTGTTCTAGAAAAAATAATGTGCGCACAAAATGAGTTCTGCAAAGAACCTGTGAAGTGCCTAAGGGGCCACGGAAGTTAATGGGAGTTGAGCAAAATGGGCTTGGGCTTAGAGCCCAGAGAGGTGTAAGTGAGGTGAACAACACTTCACGGTTTCCAGAGAAGTTTGGGTATGGATCTTGGCGTGGACCTCTCCTGTAAATTGCATTTTTGGTGAACTGCTCTGAAATTCTTGGTCTGAAAATCAAGAGGCAAATCTGAGACAGGTAGGGGGAAAATAAGAGAAAGAAACCCCCAAACAACAACCCCCGAAGTCATTACTACTGAGTTCTTAACTACTAGATGCCCCCTTTGACTTTGGTGCTGTAAAACAGCTAACTCTGTGATTCATTGACTGCACAAGTACCCTACCTAGAACTGCTGAACTGCCAAGCACAGCAGGCATCTCATGCATGGTTTTTCTTTTCTTGACACATCTGCTTTCATTGTTATTTTGTGTGTGTTTCTGTCTGATGTAACCCAGCTATTTCTGTAGGGTTGCAGGGAAAGGAAGTGAAAGGGAGGGAGCACTAATATCCATGCTCCTGGTTTTACAACAGTATATAAAAAATCAGGAGAGTGAGAATGTAAGGGATCCTGGCTGACTGAAGGGATGTAGAATCCTTCCCGCTTGTGGTCATGACTTTGGACCTGTCACCGGTCAGGAGTGGCTGAAGGTTTCTCCTGGAAGACTCTTGAATGAGCTGTTCAGGATGCTCTGGTGGCTCTTTCCACTTTTCATGGTGCTGTGTGTTTCATGGAAGCCTCTGCACAAGGCATGGCTGGAACCACCACATCATCTTTCACTATATAAAACGACAGAGTAAGGAACGGAATTCTTCTGTCTGGCTGAACCTTCTAGACAGCAATGGAACATGTCGTGAGAGCGACGTAGCTGCTCCCACCTATTCTGTACTTCTGGTTTTGAGGCCATAAGTGTCAATCATTCTTTTCCAGAACTGATCTCCTGCCACAACTGAAATCATAGAGCAATTTTAGCTTAAGAGAAGGGAAAGAAATACGGAAGAAAAACTAGGCTTTATGCCTTGCCTGTCCTAAGTTCAGGCTTGAGCAATATGAACATACCAGGGTTATGCTGTTGGTGAGCAATATTATCTCCTATTGGGATTTTTTGTTTGTTTCTTTGTTTTGGAGAGTTTTTTAAAAATACATTTTTTATGCTTCTGCTGGTGGCCAGCAACTGCAGCAGCTGAACAGAAGAGCAAAGGGAAAAGATCAGTGTTTATCTGGAGAATAGCTGCAGTAACAGCTTGGAGCTTGGCTGGCAGAGTGAGAGAACCCCATGCTGGAATGAAAATACTTTCAGCCTTGGCACGTGATGATTTTTTTTTTTTTTTTTTAAGTCTGTGTTGAACCAAAACTGCAGTAATCCATCTTACTCCTTGTTCAGGCTTCTGCCAATAATTATGTAAATAACAGGTCACAGTTAATTATTTGTTTCATAGCTTCCTATTTTCTCTATTTGTAGTAGTAACATGTCATTATTGTCTTAGAATACAGCTCTGGGTTCTTGGCAACATGGAAAACAACGAAAATGGGTGAACTGACAGTGGAAACAGGACTCACGTCTGTGTGAAGTCTGCAGGGCCTGAATTAAACCTGCCTGAAGGTTGCCTCTGATTCCTATGGCTGTCCTGGGATTTGCTGATCTGTACTCTCTGCATATTCTCATTTCAGCGAAGTGATCCTTCAGGAGGGTTTGCCAACAAAGCAGTATGGATCTGAAAGGGGGGGGGGGGAGTCTTGCCCTGTTGTTGATTTGCAATTTTCACTTCTTGCTGCCTGTCACGTTTGCATTTCATGATTTGTGCCTGTGTGGTGGTGATGACCTTGGAAGTTTTGCTTTTATCCTGGCTTAGGCAGCTGGTTTAGTACAGCTTTCCTACCAGGTGGGCAGTTTGGAAAGTTCACAAATCACTGTGTGCTCTTGCTCTGTTCCTCTTCAGTGAGAATTTTCATTTGAAAATATGAGACTATGACAGGATTTCTTTTCTAATAATTTTGCATAAGATACTGGATTCTCATTTCCACATTGCCTTTAGTGTTGGGTGATTTTTTCCAACAGACTGGTGCTTGTAAACTTTGCCCCAGCCAGACCCACTGGGGCTTGGCTGTCCCAAGCTGTAGGATGTAAATAATTTGATGTGACATCAGCTGACCAAGTGCCACTGCTGTCCAGGCTTTAGTCCCTGAGCAGGTTGGTGGATGAAATGTTGTTTCTGGGATGCTGAATCAGAGCTGCTTAAGCACTTTGGGCCAGGCAATAATTTTGTGCAGTTTGAGGCGTGTTGTCAGTGCTAAATAATAATTAATACAGAATTGCAACACTATTAATACCAACTGTGCAAACTATGCAATAAGGAGAAATTATTTCTATTGCACCAGTGTGGCTCATAAAGAGGGGTCATTGCCTGTGTTGGTGTGCTGTGCTATTAGAACTCAAATACTGCTGCAGTTATACCAGTGTTAAAGCATTTCTAATAGTCTTGTTATTTCCATCTAGCAGCCAGAAATGCTGACTAACTTTCAGGATAACAATCTTTTATATATTCAGGAAACAAAATACCCAAGGGCCACTGGTGACTGACAGCTACAGTGCCCTGATTAAAACTGACAGTTCCTGATCAGCTCCGTCTTGGGTGTGTTAGTTCCTTTTCTCATGGGGAAGAGAAGACAGAGGACAAAAAATTATTTAATGTAGCAGTATTAGGATATGAGACTTTTTTTTCCTTTGCAATTTTTCAGGAATTTGTAACTCAGAGGTACCAAACAAAGTATCTGAGTAATAGTGCTTGGAAGGGCAAACATTAATCTCTCCATGACTTTCCTATAACAAGGTACAGAAAATGACAAGTGTTGGCTTCTAGTCATTGATTTTTGACTGTAAGAACAATGTGCTGAGGTTCCCAAGCTTCTGCTGATCAATTAATATGTGGTGTTTGTGTGTTTTATTCCCAACTGGTATTAAGATGAGGAAGATTTTTTTCCCCCTCTAAATGAAAGGAATTGTGGTGGATTTGCTCATCTGCACTTAAATACAGACTGCACAAGCAATTAGTCAATCCCTAATGAAAAACCTCGAGTCACTGGTCAGAACATGAGGTTGTTGGGAGCCACTGGTCACTCAGCCACTGGTGCCCCACATAGTGAGTATGTCTCTTATTCTCCTCCATTTCCCTTCTCTCCAACAGCATTTCTTAGTTGTTGAGGAAATAACCAACTTCATTTCATTTACCTCTGTGTTTATTTAATCTCCTTTTTACACATATAGAGATGCTGGATACTCAGAAGCAGTTAGCATCACCTCCCCAGCATGTGTTGCTTTTTGGCTCTGAGGTGTACCTTGAACTGTACAGAAGTGCTGCAAAAAGCAATAAAATTAATGACTTCTCTTGTCTACTTCATTCTAGCAGGATCTTGACAGATCTGCTAAAGTTTAGGGTCACTTGCTATTTCCTTCATGAAACATATATTATATATTTTTAAGTAGTCGAAATTTTCGCCTCTTACATGTTGGCAATTCCAGCTGGGCATAAATTAATATTGCTCACAGTTACATTGTAACTTTGTAAGCTGGGACCAGTTTTGGAGGGTAGTGCACTGTTTTATATGAGCTTTAACACCCATGAAGGCAGACCTTCCATGACTTAGGTTTTGGGTTGTGCTCTTAAGCTGCTGGAACTGGGTACATCGGAGAAGTGGTGCTCTTAGAAGCTAAAACACTTTTTCCAGTCAAGTTAAAATTACGTTTGTTCTTAAAGGTGTATTGAGATGCAGGTGGTATTAGGGCACATTTTTGTCAGCTATTTAAGGTGCAGTGGGAGTACTTTATGTTATTGCAAAGCTACCAAAACTTTCAAGTTTTTGGACTGTGAATCAAGAGGGTTGCAACAGTTGCTGGAGAAAATAGGTAAATTACTTTTGGTCTGCATTTCATTTTAAGCTTCCATCTGGAAGTGGCTCAAAATTAATAATGTTTCTGTAGTCATGTTATGTTCAGAAATATGTAATCGTTTAAATGTCAAACTGCACCTTATTGCAAGCTTACATTTGCCTCTCAAGTGTGCATTTAAATCACTTGCATTGCTGAAAGCCACTTAACAAGAATAAATTAGAAGTGGAGCTGATGTTTGAAAAAAACCGGACGTTATGTGAGTGGCTGGAGAAAGGTCTCTGTCTGTAAGCATACACAATAAAATCTGAATCGGGATTTAACATTTTTGATTTAAATATTTAGTCAGGCTCTATTATACCATGCCTTCTCATTTTCTATGTGAATGGGACATACGTTCATCACCATTTAGAAATTCCTGGGCTCTGTAACCTGATGATGCTTGGTTTTATTCACTCAGACTTGTGCAATTGAAGCACAAACCACTTCAGTCCTGAGTGGGAGAGATTTCCTGGGCCATTGCTACCTGCAGAAGAGGTTTATGTATACAGCATGAGCCCAGCAGTGGGAGAGCTCGGACTGTCCAGGCAGTTGTAGATGTTCAGCCTGTGATCTCTGTCCAGAGACTTCCAGAAAACAACAGGCAGGCTCAGCCATGGTGTGGACACCACTGGTTAGTAGATTTATATCACTGGTCTGATAATTAAGATGTTTGTAAATTCCATTAATCACCCTTTTGGCTGGCAAGACCTCTGTTTTTCAGTGCTCCAGTTCTCTTTGTAGATTAAAACAAATGCATAAAAGTTTTTGCTTTAATGAAGGAAGCTGGTAAGAAGAAAAATTATTATTGTTATTGTTATTTTATTTTTTTAAAATTTATTTAATTTCTCCACTGTTTTCAGAGGTTTCTCTTATCGTGCGGGAGCAAGGTTTTGGTGGTTTTTTTGATCAATACCTTTGACATAATACAGAAGAACCCTGTTTGCAGCTTCCATTCAAACATGTGGACTCCAGTTGCCTCTGCTAGTATTGAGTCATAAAGACAGGAGAACTAAAATACAGATCTTACAGTCATGCAGGAAGTTTCTATTTAAAAAAATAGGTTTATAAGTAAGGTGTTTCTAAAATATATTGGCTCCTTTGTAATTGCACACTTTAGATATTAATACATATAATTATGAAAGTATAATTAGATTCTGGTCGGTAGTGTCATAATTTTAAGGTAGATTTTAAGGTTATTTTTTAAGGTAGATTTAAAGGTTATATTTTAAGGTATCTTGTATCTATAAATATCTCAACAAGAGCAATTTTTCTTCTTTAGTGGTATTCTTGGGCTTAGTCTGGAGGACCTGATCCTAGACTCTGGGTTTTTTGCTTTGGTTTTTTTTTTTCCCTTTTAACCCAGAATTCAATAGAGACTGAATTGTTCTGTCTTTAAAAGGAACAGTCCCAGTGTTCTTCTATAAGATTTCAGGGCTAGAAGGAAGCAAGAACACACTTTGGATAATTTTAGGTTAGAGATTATTGTTACAAAAGAGTCTCTTGGCAGTTCTTAAAAAGCCAGGTAGTAAAAGACTTGGTTCGTGGAAAGCTGAAAGAATGTAGCACCTACAAGTGTTATGGATGAGGTGACACAGTGTATGTGAGGGATGTTCGCACAGTGTCTCCAGACCCTCCCGCTCTGGGATCTCTTTCTTTTAACAGCTTAGTCTCCCTTTAAATCCAGAATAGCATCTTTCCAGTCCAAATTACTATGCGGCATGCGGTTTGCTGAGGGGAACGCAAGTCATTTTTTGTCTCCCAAAGGCTCATGCCGTGTCAGCTGTCTGGTGCCCCTGTAATTTCACGGAGACCCTGCTCAGAGCCCTGTGCTGAGACCACAGCTGCGGGCGCCCAGTACCTTCCACATGGGTGCCCAGAGGGTCCTTGCTCCTGCCTTTGCTTTCCTTCCCTCCCTTCCCCCGGCTCTCACTTGTGTGTAATCAAATTAAGCAGCGGCAGCAGCCCGGTGGAGAAGAGCAGCTCTGTTTGAAGCTGTCCCTCCAGAGTGTGCACGCAGATTTCATCGCCTGCACCTGCCATGTCTGGCTGCTGCTGTGACATCGTGTGCCAGCAGCCTGTACTGATAAGCATTCCCTGTTCCTTCCATCCCAATTAATAGTTTTAAGGATACTTAATTCCTTGCCAGTCTTCTAAATCTTGTCTTTGTCCATGAATACTCTGCATTATTTTTGTAAGGGTCCAGTAGAAGAGTGCTTTCAGAGCATATAATGAAAGCTAGAGCAGACAGTGTTAGGAGGTTTCTGTTAAACACATAAAGGCAGCACTTGCTGGGCAGTGCTAACTGTGTGAGGATGCTGTGTCATTCTAGCTGGAGCAGTCACTCATGCAACACTGCAGACTTCTCTTTGAAACCCTTTGTAGGTCGGTAAAGCCTTTCCTGCTGTTTCTGTTGAGATCCTTGGGCGTTGTGCCTTCCCTGGGGTACAAGACTGCTGCCCTTTCCCTGTGCAGGACCCTGTGCCAGCCACAGCAGCTGCTCTCTGGGCAGGGTGGAGGTGCAGCAGCACATGAGTGTGGAACAGGCACCAGGCTGTGAGGCTTGCCAGGGCTGCACAAATTCTTCCTTCGTACTCTTCACTGCCTGATGAACCCCTGGGAGTCAAACCAGTCTAGAACCACTGCCTCCATCACTACCTACAGGGTATTTCCTTATGTCATTAAGCCATCTCATTGAAGTATTTTATGTTTCAAAGTGTTGACTTGTTTCAATCCAGAATTCTTTGGTTCCATATAGACTTGTATCCACTCCCTTTCTACCTCTGAAGACCACTGAGACAGGATGAGCATAGGGGATCTTTAGAAGAGCCCTGCTTAGACTGAGCAGTAAATGGTGGTGTTTGGCTTCCTTTGGGGTTCAGTGCTGCAGCCCCCTCACGGAGAATAACTTTTCACGTGATGGATAATTTTAATTTGTGCAGCAGATGATGTACATCCCACGAGTGAGTGTTACAGGTAATAGTACCCATGGAAGGGTGTCTCTCAGCTGGAATTGGAGAACATTAGTGGAACTGAATAGGGTGCAGTCTCCCTCGCTGATTCTGCTATTGCTTTGTTAAAAGCATGAGAATCTTTTTAGCTGCTCAGTCTCTCCTATTGGTGATTGCTAAATGTAGTTGCTTATGTGCAAGCAAGCTCAAACAATGGAAAATATATGAAATATGAACCCCTTCTTTGTGCTGGGGTGGGAACATTCATCTTGCTGTGGCGAGGAATGTTCACCTCACATTTCCGAACATTGTGTTCAGCAGATGAGCTGTTTCCTCCTTCTCCTTCAGGTTTTGGTCTCTCCATTGGGGACAGGGCTGAGGCCATGCTTAGACGGGCTGTTAGAGTAATTATCCAAATGAACAGGCATGGCTCTAAAGATGCTGTTGTGTGATTTTATTGTTATTGAGAGGAGCGGGTGGAAATTGGCTTGGTTCTTGTTTTGTTTTTCCATAGTTCAGTCTATTGACATGCAGATGAGTGAGAGTCACATTGGGAAAGAGCTGCCTTTTGACTCTAGTCGTGTCCCCAGTTGGGAGAAGACTGAAGAATGCAAGGGAACCTAAAAATAAAAATCCCAGAGCTGACAGCCTTCAGTCAAGCAGCATGTTTGCAAAGATGATGGAAATTTTCATGTGGCTACTGAATTTTACCTCTGCTGGGTGACTCTGTCACTCTGTTAAATGGCTGAGAGAAACCTCCTTGTACAGGCATGGGCATAATTGTACACATCCTAAGGTAATGAGAGTAAATGGTGGAGAAACAGTGTTCTTAAACAGTTGCTCTCAGCCCAATTTCATGGAAACTTTAACAACAAAACAAATAAAACCCCTTTTTTTTAAAAAAAAAGCTCTTAAAATAGAGATGAGGTTAAAAGGAGACTGTGTCTAATTTTGTTAGCGTTGTGGTCCTAATTTGTTGCTTCTGGTGACTTGAATTCCTCACAAATTGCTGGTTTGTCTGCAGATCTGTAATTCCCACATGCTGTAATTTTGCCTTTATAAATGTTGGCCACGGACAGCTCTCTCTTTCTGAGATGGAATTTTGAACACTTTAAACTCTTCAGCATGGTCTTTCTCTGTTTGGTGGAGGTGGAGGCTCCTGCCTTGCAGGGAGGATGAGCAGCTCTGGGTTTGCTGGGACAGAAAGCCCTGGGAAGGCAGTGAGGATGAGCAGGGGTGCAGGAGGTGCCTGCAGTGAGTGTGGAGGCAGCACCTGGGTTGTGTGTCGGCTGTAAAGTTTGTACCCTTTGGAAAGCAGTGTAACCATCCCACAGAAGGGTGTGCTGGAGAAACAGTCTGTTCTCTTCTGGAATACTTCTTCATGTGAGATCAAGATACTGCGAGAACAATTCTGAGGTGTTTGCTGTGGAAAATCCAAGAATTTTCCAAATAATGTGCCCTGCTCTTTAATTCCTATCAGCTGCTGGAAGGGTCAGCTGTTGCTATGAGCCTTTGGCTGGTTTGAAATCACTAGCTACATGCTTTGAGGTTCAGCTAGGACCCAGTCTCTTCATTTTATGCCATATGTTTAACAGTTATGTCATAAACTGAAAGAATATATCATTTTTTTATCGAATCTCAGCACTTGAAATGCTGAGATGAAAGGAGAAATGGATATGAGTTGCACTTTGATCTGGTTTTAATAATTGGATTTCTTCTTGGTTTTTTTGTTATTATTGTTGAATTTGGGGGTTTTTTTAGGAGTCCAAAGAAATTTAACCTTACTCTTTGTTGTTTGCTTTTTACATCAGTTTATCCTCTTGGCATCTCCATTTGTTATGACTGTTACTACTCTCATAGCTGTAGTATGGATCTCTCAAGTAAGAGGACATGACAAGTAAATGCAATTAACCAACTATTCATATCTTCAGGGGCTTATGAGGTAACTGAAGCTGTGGATGGAGGTCAGTCTCAAAATACGAAGACACTTTCAGCTCCAGATATTTTTACTCTTCTGCTCAGCTCTAAAATTTACTGAAGTCTTGATGCTTCCTAAAGTAGTCGTGGATGCATCTTAAATCTGAAATGCCTGGGGAATGCTCTTTGGTTATACAGTAATTATGTACTATTTCCATTTACACTTAGGAATTCCAGTTAAGGGCACTGTTATGCTGGTTATGTCAGGAGACTGGAGCTCTGCTTAGCACGTGGATCACCTGTGCCATAGCTATAGGCATGGATTCCTTCACTGGCTTTTCCTTACCTCAATCTCTCTGCTCTTGGCAGCCCTCAGTGATAAGGTTGACCATCTTTATCTGCTTCTCAACAAGCTAATGGGGTTTTATGTTGTTTAATGTGAAGCAGAATATGGGCCTGCAGTGTTCTCTTGTGCAGGCCGAGGGATTGAGAGAAGGCAAAACCACATGCTGGAATTTTATGAAAGAAGAGTGTGTAATTTAAGCAAAATGCTTTACTCGATAGGCTGCAACCATTTATTTTTCAAATGTGCTGTGAGATGTTAGTAGTGGGTTTCTATAAAGACGTTTGATTGTGAAGGAGGAATGTTTATTTTGGGTTGAAAAGTTTCAGAAAGGAAAGGATATGCATCTCTTGATCAAAGTTGAGTAATGTCAAGTTTGTAAGGAAAATAGCTGGGCTCAAGTCTCTTCGTGTTAGTGAGAATACAGGGCAGTTGCAGAGTGTTTATGCTGTACAACTGAGATCTAGATTTCACTACTTTATTTTCCTGTGTTAGGATAAATGGACAAAGGGACAGAGAGCTCAAGCTTGGTTTTGGGCACTGCCATGAGATGTTGCTGTTTGTATTACCACAGAGCCCGCAGGTCCACAGGAGGGGATCCCATTGCAGAAGTCTCTGTGCTCTTCAGCTGCTGCATCCCAACGGTGGTGCTGGCAGCAGGACAGCAAGGATAAAAAGGAGAGAGGGGAGGCTCAGTCATGTCAGGGTCCTTCAGCAGGTACACATGGGATACCCAGGTGGCCCTTCTTCCAGGGAGACCGTTTTTCAGACCTGCTGTATGCCCTGAGATAACTAAGCACAGTCTCTCTGGCTTTGCTTTCCCACCTAGCACAGCAAGGCTTTCTGGCACATAAAAACTCCTCCCAAATAATGAGTACTCACAGTGGCCCTGTAAATTAGTTGTTTATCATTAATATTGTAGCGTTGGTGGTGATGCTGATGTCTGCCCTGTGCTTGGAAACTGGGAGCAGCAACCAGAAGGAGTCGATCCTGAAATGGCTTCTCAGAGAAACAGAGATATCTGTCATCTACCTGCTCCAGTTGTTTACAGACTGCCAGAAAAGCACTGCTGCTCCCCTCCTGCTGTTTGGCAGGGCCTTCCAGTGCTCCTGCAAATGACGAGGCCCTTAATTTGTGAATGAGTTGACTTGCATGCCTAATTTCCTTTCACACCTCTTGTTTGTAGCTGGTGGAAGTGTGCATTAAAACATGAAGCTTTCTCTGCATATTGTGAGAGAGTGAGTGTGTGTGTGTGAAAGGGAGAAAGTGGGCAAGGGCTGTAAGTAAAAATATGTTGATGAAGGGCTTTTAAATACCTGTACTGTGACAGAAACTGATGTATTGCAGAACAAATCAGTTGGTATAAAGGACTTGAAGAGGAAATTGATGCTACTCATAGCACTTTAGGAAGCTCTAGAAGCAGCCCGTATCTAACTGGAGCAATGGAGGTGAGGATTAGGACATGCTTCAGCTGGAATAATGTGTTTGGTCATTTCTGAAGGGAATATTCGTAGGCAGGAGCGTTGTTAATTTTGTCTTATAAGGCAAATCAGTAATTGTTTTCTGCAAGGAGGGGAGAGTAATGGAAAACCACACATTATCCTTTCTCTTCCCTTTCCCTTCCCTTTCCCTTCCTGGTGATTTTGCTCCCTCTCTACTCTGGGCATGGCCACACAAGTAATTGCTTTGGCAGGCGACTTGGGGAGCAGCAGTAAGAGGATCAGGGCAGGGCAGGGAGGTTTCTGGGAATAAGCAGCTGATAAGAAAAGTACTGGGACACTGTGCTGATTGGATAAAAAAGATTAGGCAATTAAATTTCTGTGGGGGCAAACCCCCAGACAATATCCTTAAGCCATGGTAGTATTTTGTTAACAAAGCAAAAGGCAGGGGATTTTATTTACAGACGCAGGGTTTGTTTTGCAGCAGTTATATAATAAAAAAGGGCATTGAGTTGATCAGCATAGAATCATAGACTCGTTTAGGTTGGGAAAGACCTCCAAGATTGAGTCCAACCATTCCCCCAGCACTGCCAAGGCCACCACTAACCCGTGTCCCCAAGGGCCATATCCTCACATCTGTTAAATCCCTCCAGGGATGGTGATTCCACCACTGCCCTGGGCAGCCTGTGCCAGGGCTGGACACCTCTTTCAGTGAAGACATTTTACCCAATATCCAACCTAAACCTCTGGATACCTGTCAGAGGGAGAGAAATTATGCATTGTTTTCTTGTATTCTCCTTTCATTTGTGTCTTTATTAACCTGTGGCCTTGTTGTCTTATGTCTGAGCAAGATTTTTGTGTCAGGAATCATCATTTTTCTGTTTGCAAAAAAATAAAGATATGGTGCTGTTGTCTGATGGAGATTTACACCCTACGGATAATAAATGCCCCAACCGTGGCCACAATAATAAGTAGACCTTTCAGCTTTGCTATGAAACTTAGAGATAAATAGGTTTTGGATATGACTGAGTTGTATTCTGGATTTGGAGCCTGTTTTTTTTCCTGTTGGGGGGATTTTTTGTACAACCATGTGGGTTTGTAGAGCTTAGTCTTAAAGCATTTTGTAACAGCTGTTTTAAGGAGAATGCCAATTCTCGGAGGAGATGGCATTTCTTAAATCCTCCTTTTCTAAAAATTTGGGCTGATTCTGTAAGTGTTTCCTTGGAAAGCTATGGCATGAGGCAGAGTGTGTGCTGCTGTCAGATGGAAACTAGAACACAACAAATGTTTGCTGGTGACTCAGGAAAGATTTGCCTTATGTGGAACTTCTGTGAAGCTTCTGCTTTCCTTGCTGAAATGGGGAGGTTTCTCAGGGAATCATAGAATTGTTTAGATTGGAAAAGACCTTTAAGATCATTGAGTCCAACTGTTTCCCCAGCATTGCCAAGGCCACCATGTCCCCTAGTGCCACATCTACAGATGACTCCATCTACCTTTATTAACGTCCTTCCTGCAGTTCTACTTTCACACTCATCTTACCCTGAGTTGGCCCATTTTCCTAAAATTTGCTGTAAAAATAAGTACTTAAAAATCATATAAGCATGAAGTTTACTAGAAAGTATGTAGCAGGGAATCAAGAAATCCTTTGCATATGTTTAAATAGTGTGCAGTGTGACTGCCATTAGGCTTAGACTATTTTGTTGATGCTGTTGCTCCACCCTGGCAGAAATCTCATTCCAGCTGCACATGCGAAGGGTGTAAATATCAGAACTAGCAATTTTCCTCAAGCATTTTCTTTGCATTTGAATAGAGCATAGAAAAAAAGCATCTGATCTGACAAGCAAACCTGATGATAGCTCCAGGAAAGCAGTTTTTTGGTTTTGTTTTCAAAGCAATTTCTGCAGTTTTTTGCTACTTCTCTATTGCACTGTTTAGCTGAATGGCGACATATTCCGCCTCCAGCACATAGCAGGAACCTTATGTCTATAGATGTTTTATGCAGTCTTTTCTTTTTGCAGTATCCTAGGGTGGTATGCCTGAGGTGAATATTTTTTCCTTCTCTCGCCCCAAAAATGGCATTAATAACAATATTAAAGGAGGAAATTATACAAAAAAGAAGGTAGGAGTAGGATGGAGTGTGTCTGCATTTGACAAATATCTTTGTCATTTTTAACACCTGAATTTTTAACATCTAATGTCTGTTGTCCCTCAGTATCTGCAGTCCTCCTCTGGGCCCTTAGTGCATCAGAAGAGAGGGAACAGCAGTTTGAGACCCCACATGTGACAAGATGAATTAATGCTGTTCTTGAAATTACAGGTTGTTTAAAATGCATTAATTGCAAGAGATTTCTCAGTCTCTGCCATTGAAGATATCAAGCTGTATTTTCTTACCTGTAGCAGACACTGATAGGGACACAGCTAAATCAAGAAAGAAACTGAAAGTCAGTTCCAGGTTGGAAAAGCTTCTCTGTGTGTTTTTAAATAATGGCCATATAAAAGTCAAACTGCTGATCATGTTTCTGGACACAGAAGGAAAACCTGCTCTATTTGGTTTCAGTTTCTGTGTGCAAGGAGCAGCTCTGATTCTTCAGTGTCAGCTCCATCACAAAGTGGGAGCAAAATGAGCAGGAGACAAAACAAAAATAAAATCCGTTGCATGGGAATTTGAGTTGACATGAAAGGCAAGTTTCTTCATTTTGGGAGGAGCAGCCCAGATTCCTAGTAGCAGGAAAAAAAACGTTAAACTGATTTAGGGAACAATTTTTCTGAATATATAATATATATCCTGCAGTCCTAGTAAATATAGGATTTTAGGATTTGATTATACTTACATGTAGAAATTTCTCATGGTTAAAACAGTGCCTCGAGGAAAGATGGATGGTAACTCTTTCCCAGCCCAACTTCTGTGCTGAATAAATGGGTGACTGTGATCCTTCTGGCTACTAGCAGTTATATATATTAGGAGGCTGATAATTTTCCATGTGTTTGCTACATCTTGGATTTCATGCAACAAGTGCAGCACTGTGATAAGTATTTAAAAGCAGTAGAGACATGATAGGCACTTCTCCAACGATTTTTGTTCTCTGTCCAACTTTTCCAGAACAACCAGCTATATGACAGTTCCTCAAAATCGCATCAATTTCCTTGAGGATCATCAGGTGCCCTCCAAGCATGCCACGGGTATTTCAAGTGAGGTGTTAATAAGACTCATTTCCTAGGCAGATTGCTGTTCCAGGTTTATATATGCATTAGCACAAATTATTTTCCCCTTGGTAACTTCTAGTTTTCTATACATATTTTTTGATCCTTATTAAATTTAAGTCTGTGGTTGGGGATTGCAGGAGTCTGAAGAAGTATGAACAAGACTTTCAAGGTGTTCTACTTGTGAGTTTGTGTTCCTTATTACCATTGCTGTAATGAACAGGTGCCTCATAGAATGAGAAGAAGCAGCACAAAGAGCAGTTTTTCGTTTTTCTAAGATTGCATGGCAGATAAAAAAAGCCTATTGGTTTGTTTCCTTTTCCAAACCACTTGCATTTGGTCCTTCCTCACTTCCACTTTCTCTTCCCTGCCAAACCAGGTGGAGCACAGAGAATGTGCATCTTCTCAGTTGTGCACAAAGCACTTCCAGGCTTGCCAGAGAGAGGAAGAAATTGGATGACATAGATGGAATTCTCTTTTGTTTGATTTCCTTCCTCTCATTGCTGCTGTCATGAACATGTGAAAATTACCTCTAGCAAAACACTTAAGCTGAGATATAATCTGCCAAGGGAATTTGGGCATACAGTACCTGCTTAAAATAGTTGGATGTCTTATTCTCAGTGCAGCTTTGAAAGTCTCTGGCTTTAAGTATAATTACAAATAAGATTTAAACAATGTCATTATTTATACGAGCTTGCTACGAGTCATGAATTGCCTCTTTCTAAATTAATGAAAAGATTAATTTTCTCTTGTTTTCATTTCCATCATCCCCAATACCTTGCGGGGGAGAGCTTATGGAATAAACTGCTTCTGGGGCCCCGGCTGAAAACCATTCCAGTGCGGAGGCTGGTGAGGAATGCTGCAGCTCCCTGGGTAGAGTGCATCCCTCCTGGGGGCACCTGGGTGCCTGTTCAGACCTGCACACGTATCTGCTGGCTTTGGGTGGCACTCACAGCGGGATGTTGGACTGACTTGAAAGCGCCCTCACTAACTTGGCTTTGGCCTGTTTGAAAACAAAGCTTTTTGTGCTGGTGCAGCTCACCTGTCTATCTTGTCAGGTCCTCATGGATTTATCTGCCACCCATATCTGCTCAAACATGTTCAGTGGGAGTTGTATCTGCCCCATGGTGTGTTCTGCATTTCTCTCTGGAGTAAACTCCTCGTTCAGCACAGAGGGACTGATGTGAGCAGTGGTCAGCAGGTGCTTTACAGCCCAGCAAACCCCTCATGCACCCTGAGGGTACTCAGAGCCAGCCAGTGTCAGGAGCAGGATAAAGTCTGTGGAACATGCCACATTTAGGCAAGATCTTAAGCCTGCACTCCGCCTCCAAAAAGCATCCCCCACAGCAGAATGCTTGACATAGAGTTTCTTATATCCAACAATCACTTTATCTGATGGCATCAATTTCAGTGCTCAGAGTTTGCAGTACTTCCTGAATCCTCATTTACCATAAGTTTACTGACCACACAAGCATTTTGCAATACTGTGCATTGCCTTCAATACCCAAGCAGCACTGAGGCTAATTTTCCCTTTTGCTTCAGACTGGCACTGTTTTTATTTCCTCCCTTCTATATTATGCAGCATTCTAATGGGCGCACAACTCAGGTGCTTTATTTTCTGCTTAATGTCTAATTAAAGAATAAATGAACAAAAGGATTGACATGTTTCCTGAAAGAAGTGCCTGTGATACCAGTGACTGAAGTGCAGGACCAGTGTGTGGATTACTGACTGTCCAGATTTAGGATTGAGTGGCCTTTTAGTTTTGAAATGGATATTTTCTTCTCTTAGTGAGAAAGCAAGTTCACAGGACACCAACAGGCTTCTTCATCAAAGCTCTGCCTGTTGTGTTCCATTTGGTGGCTAAGCATGTTCTTCCTGAGCCCATCTCTTCAGCTGTTTGGGTATTTCTATGCAAAAGAAGGGTGTGGATAGGCAGGGAAAGATTCTGTTTGCTTTATTTCAGTGTTAGTCCCTTGTGTGCCGCACCTGTGACGGATTTTGATTATCTCTGAAGATTTCACAGCTTTCCACTTCTTACCTAACATCCTGAGATAAGGAATTGGAGCTAGGGACTACTCCAAAAGCCAGCCACCAAAGTTGCGTGGTGTTTTATCTTACTAAATTACTGACAATGTTGATTAACAGAAGAGAGAGTTGTAAGAGACAAGGGATAACGTACACATTTCCAAGTTTATAGATGCAGTGGAATAATACTGCTGGTTTGCTTCTCTGTGGAGAGGAGGAGCTGCTATGGCTCACTCTGGACCTGTAATACAGATGGCTATTCTGAAACAGGAATAGTTCAGGAAAGTCACTGTGGGAGAGAATGTGGAATAGAAAATAAAAGAACTTCAATTCCAGTAAATGAAGACATGAATTACAGTGGAAGCAGTTTCTTTTAAACAGAGGGTATTTTGTAAGTTGGTCTCTCTCTGGGTTATTCATTATTCCCCTCCTCCCTAACTGTTTGAATCCATTGGCAATTTTGGCCACACTTGAAGGAAGACTTCTCCGCGATACAATGCTGCTAGAGGTTTCATAGACATTTGGAGCCAGGGAAAGGAGAGAGTCCCTGTAACGTGAGCTTAATGTTTATGAGATGTGAAAGAAACCACGAAGACAAAAGATTTTGAATATCCACCACCTCTGAAAAAGCTTGGAGATTGCGGTCTCAAGCATAAAGCCATAGAAAAACAGGGATCATTAGTTCTACTTTTAGGAAATAACCTTTTGCTATAAACTTGCTGTGAACTGGCTTGTGGGACCTTGCCAAGGCTTTCTTTGAAAAAGATGTGGGCTTCTCTGAGCCCTGTACTGTGGTTAACTTCTGATCTAGTGATTAGCCGTCCTGACTCCAAGGTGCACCTGTCATTAAGGAATTAATGCACGTTTCATGAGCAGAAGCTGAACAAATTAGAGCCTTTTGCTGTTTATAGTTAAGGGGTGAAACTCCTTTAGCTGTATTGCAGTGTCTCCTGAAACAAGTGGAGGCTATGTCCTTTATTTCTTCTGCTGCGTTGTTAATTATCACAAATTAAGGTGTAGGTGACTTGCTGACAGCGATTTTCAAAAATCTGACTCTTGAGAAATGAAGGGTTCAATACCACCCTGGTTTTTTTTAAACCTGAAAGCTTTCTATGTAAGGTGAAAGCAAGGAGTTTGTGTGTCCTGGAAAGAAAGTGCAATTATGGGTTTTTTCCCAGGTTCCTGTACTCGTCTATTTTTTAAGCAATTCATTACTGAATGCCCCAAGGGATATTTCACGAAATTTGATATCACAATGAAGTTAGAGTTAGAACTTTGTCGCTGGATGATGCTGAATTTAAGTTTGCCATTAAGTTGGCTGCAGCATGTCCAGAGAAGGGCAGTGGAGCTGGGGAAGGGTCTGGAGAATGAGTCATATGGGGAATGGCTGAGGGAGCTGGAGGGGCTCAGCCTGGTGAAGAGGAGACTCAGGGGGGACCTTCTTGCTCTCCACCACTCCCTGACAGGAGGGTGCAGCGAGGAGAGGGTCGGGCACAGCTCCGAGGGAACAAGGGACAGGATAAGAGGAAACAGCCTCAGGTTGCTGGGGAGACTCAGGCTGGACATAAGGAGGAATTTCCCCATGGAAAGGGTGGTCAGGCATTGGAAGGGGCTGCCCAGGGAGGTGGTGGAGTCACCATCCCTGGAGGTGTCCACGGAACAACTGGAGGTGGCACTCGGTGCTCTGGGCTGGGTGACAAAGTGGGAATCAGGCGCAGGTTAGATTCCATGATCTGGGACGTCTTTTCTATCCTCAGTGATTCTGCGATCTCTAGGACACTCTTAGCATGCTGCAGGACAAGCAAGGGTTGGTCTCTGGCAGAGGAGGAAGGCAGCTCCGGGGGAGAGCAGCCGAGGCTGAGGCTTGGGGAAACGCTCGGGTCTTTTTCTGGGCTGTGCTGCTCAGTTCGACGTGATCTCAGATGTATCACTGTGCCTTTCCCTGTGTCCTTTTCCCCATGTTTAAACAGGCAAAGATACTAACCTAAATGAGAAATCCTTGGTACTTCCTAAGACAAAATCGCTGTAGAAAAGATGTTTCTACTTGCACAAGTTTTTGTTAAATATCCAAGTGCTTGTTAATATAATTTCTATGCAATGTTTCCCACTATGACTATGCTCACTGTGGTGTGTTTAGCCACAGGAAATGTTTCCTTTTCTTCAATCCTGTTCTTTCCTTCAGAATGGCAGTGAACTTTTGGTTGCTTATTTTGCCTCACGACAGTAAAAACACAGGCAGGCCTATCATATTACAGACAGTGATTACTGTGAAATCAGACCTTTGATCAAAGGCCTTTATGTCTGCAGTAACAGAAACTCAGCAGCCTTTATCACCTACCCACCATCTACAAATAAGATTTGAACGTGGAAAGTGGTTAAAATGGGTCTGCTTTACCAACAGAGAAATAAAAGCTGGCCTAAATCAGACAGACTCTCCGCTAATAACAGCAGCAATGATGTTCCTGTCTGGTTTTTATTTGGGATGCACATCTTATAATTAATCTTCCTTCTCCTAATTTCCCTTTCATCTGGGGCTCTTCCAAGCACTTCATAAGAACATAATAACCAAGCCCAACTGTATCTATGGCACACATGATTATTGTTATTATCTTCATTAGGCTAATGCAGACTCTGAAATTCTGCATGATCAAGTAACATACCCAAGGTTAAATAGTGATGTAGTGTCAGGACTGAGAACAGAGCAGCCCTGTCTCCTAATTCAGGGTGGAATTCAGGTTTTGCTGTGTCATCTAGGAGTGTGCATCACTGTCCTGTTACCACAGCCTTTCTTATGGAGGTCCGGTGGCAGTGCAGCTTGGCAAAATCAAAAACCTTGCTGTGAAGGGTGTTTTAGCTCCAGAAACCACTGCAACTTGCACCAAATAAAACACTCTATAAAAACAGCAGGACAAGCCCTTTTTGTGCTGTGAGGACTTCCTGGTCTCACTGTAGCCACATGCCCACACCACTGACTCCTTGCAGCTCTGGAGAAGCCCTCGCTGTCATGCTTATTTCAGAGTCCCCTATTCTCATCTGAGTATACACTCTCATGCAGGTATAAGGTTTTATCCACAGATTTTTGCTATATCAGCTATGGCCCTGTTGTAAAACATAGTAAATTCTTTACTAGATCATTTTAAGAAGCTAGACCGATGCATTTAAATATCTCCTGTGATAACTCCAAAGCTGGTTTCTTTTCTCTGATAGTGCTGTGGGTAAGCTGTGGGTTCCTTAACAGGCTTTTGTGCCCTACACAGATCTTTGAATACCTGTGTGCTCTTGCTAATAACCTGTACAAAGCCACTTGCTTTGTCAGTGAGATGAATTTAAAGACACTTTGCTTAGAGTAACTAATGGACAATTGGGCACCATACTCAGTCGTGACCTGGCACAGCTTGACCAGGACCTAGAATGAAATAAAAACACTCCGTGTGTTTCTGTGGGAGATAAATGCATGTGAGGAGTGTCACACTGGTTTGTGCTCAGGGAAAGGTGTTTTAATCTGTGGGAGATGTTGGAGTGGGCAGTGACAGAAGGGCATTTCCACTAATACATAAATTAAAAAATGCCCATGGTTAGAGCTCTGCACTGGCTGCTTTAAACACTCGTGGCAGAAAGCTTAAGGGGGTTCTAGAAACCAACATTGGCAGTGTGTAGAATTGTACCCCCAAGCCTCATCTGTGGGAAAAACATCTCCCTCAGAACATGTGAGGATAAAACAGGACCTTTTGATTTATTTACATCATGCACATAGTAGGATTCTTGCAGGTCAGTGCACTTGTGATGGGAGAGTTCCCCAGCTGAATACCAGAATGGAGAGAAGGAATAGGAGGAAGGGAATGTGTGTTGGATATGAGAAGCTGCTGTAAGGATCATAGTACCCTCCAGATCAGGGTGGGTGAGGGGACCCCAGAAGTCCTAATAATGGGGCTCTAGAGAAGAACAGGGAAAAGAGGTGGGTGAAAGGAAGCATTGTGTTTACAGTGGCCTTGGAGCAGCTTTATCCTCCTGCCTTATCCTCCCTTCTATCCTCCCTCTTATGAACACAGGCTGAGAGTTGAGCTTGTTCAGCCTGAAGAAGGCAACATGCAGGGGAGACCTTAGAGCCCCTTCCAGTGCCTAAAGGGGCTCCAAGAGAGCTGGAGGGGGACTTTGGACAAGGGCTGGAGTGACATGACAAAGGAGAAGGGCTTCCCACTGCCAGAGGACAGGGATAAATGGGATATTGGGAAGGAATTCTCGGCTGTGAAGGTGGTGAGGCCCTGGCACAGGTTGCCCAGGGAAACTGTGGCTGCTCCATCCTTGGAAGTGTTCAAGGCCAATCTGGACAGGGCTTGGAGCAACCTGATCTTGTGGAAGGTATCCCTGCCCATGGCAGGGATTTGGAACAAGATGAGCTTTAACATCCATTCCAAGCTAAACCATTCCATGATTCTTTATGTAGGATGACAGATTCATGAACCTACTTGCCATGTTCAGCAGCAGAGTCTCAGGGGTGTTTAAAGCATATGTCTAAGAGTGAAGGCTATTCTGGGATTACTAAAGTTAGGGTAAGTATTTTTATCTATGTCCAAAAGCTTTTTCATCTGGAATTTTAAACAAGGTTTAGGTAGCTACTTGAAATAGTAGGGCTTTGGGTTTTCTTACAAATTTCCTGCTGTCTTAAAAGTGGATGGCAGCACCAAGTTTGCATCACAGTTTTATCCAGGTTTTAATCTGTGGAGGAGATGCTATAGACAATTCCAGCTTTTCCTGCTTGTGCGCTTAAAGCCTCATGAGCCTGTCCAGATCTAGGTCACAGAGGGAGATTTGTGTAGTGGACATTAACATTGCACAGCCACTTGTGAAAATCAGTGTTCAGGAGCACTGGAGATGTACTCTTACACCCCTGTACTGGCATGAAGTTGATGACAAGAGCTCTTTGTTAGCTCAGGACCATGACAGTGGATGTTTCGTTCTTTGACCAAGAAATCTGACAGTCGTGCACTGCAGAAACCTGCCTGGAATGTGCCTGACATTCCCTGATGGACTGCTTTGCTCCTGGCTGCTGCTCTTCTGCAGATCGCTCTGTACAAGGTACTCTGCATCTGGCGTCTCACTTGCATTTTGCAAAACCTTTTTTGTGGTAAAAAAGAATAGGAAGCTCCTTACAATTACATGCAATATACCAATGTACCCTGGACAGCTTGCGATGTTCCAAAATAGCTCCGAGGCATTGCCAAGCAGAAGCAAAATGCAAATGAGAGATGAGATGCAGTCACTTGGAAGTATGTCCAATCTGAGTGCACATTTCTACAGATTTGATAGAAATCTTGTTAACTGGAGAAATTAGCTGTCATCTGCTGTAAATCATCAGTCACTAATTACCCCAGTTGTTCACTCAGTCTCCTGTGTCACAAAAATGTTCATGGCTGTAGGAGAGAAGGAAGTGGGTAAAAACCCCCCACTTGCTAGAGTGTGGAACTAGAGAACATTGAGGCTTTCTTCCTTTCACCTTCACAACCTTGAAATGTGCAAATTTTTGCCTCTCTGATTTTTTTTAGTTTAACAGTTTGAATTGAATTTTATTATTGTGACATAATATTGATGAGCTCCAGAGACATAGCTGCTTGTACATAGAAGTGCATGTGATAGCCCAGGCTTTTTGGTGGGATTTGTTCTCCCAACCTGCCTGAAAACCTCAAATCCAACAGGTGTTGTGTCAGAAGGTGTAAGAGAGCAAGTTCTCATGGTCTGTGTGGGTGAGGTGGCAGCAAAATGGTTGTGCTTGCACAGACTTAGGTTCAGAACTGTTACCCTCATGCCATGCACACCATTAGTTCTCAGTGCTGTTAAAATATTTGCATGTGCTTTGACTGGTTCCAAGTGATTAATACCCACCTATTTACTTGATAAGGTAGTATCAAGCATTCAGTAGAATGTGGTAATATGCTTCAAATGCATTTGGTTAAAATACATACTTTTATGAAAGTAAGAATTTATTCTGTCAGATTGATTCTGACAACAAGAGCCCAATCATTATGTCTCATTGTCTCTAGAACTCATAAATGCCTCTTTCCTTTCTTGATTTTATCTAGTCAGAAAACGATGAGGTTAGAACTGTGAAGTCCATAACCATATCCATACAAAGCCAGAAAAAATCTCCAAAATCTCTCCAAAAAGAGATTTTGTAGATACTTATTTTAATTTCCTTGCAATTTGTGGCTCATGCCAGTTTCCTGACTCATCGTCACCCTGGTATGGTGATAAGCCAAGTTTTCCAATAAGGAAAACAAGGGAGCAGTGAGTCATTGACTGAATTCATATGCACTTGATTTGCTCTATCATTATCCGTACTGGTTTTATTTATTTTAATTAGTTCATATACAAAGTCTCTGAGATATGTTTCACTGCATGAATTAGCTCAACTTGTTAGTCTTGTCTAAAGATTAGAAAGGCAGAAGACAAGTAGAGCTTTTGGTGGCAGGCCCAATTTTTTCTGCTACAGAATCCACGAGGAAAATGTGATTTGGGGGAGTATCTGAATTTTCTGAGATTCAAATAATTGAAATAATAGCATTATTTTTCAAGGCTTTCCTCTTTGATGTGAAAATCTGATGAGGCTGTTGCTTAGATCTAAAATGTCCCAAAAGTAGTTTTTCCATTGCTAAAGATTGTGTTTCATTCTGTGTTTGAGCAGAGGTGTTTGCATGAGATAAAAACCCCAGAAATTTGCTCTAAACGGAGTCCTGAGCTAGAGATGCTGTGTGTGGGAGAAAGGTCTGGCCAGCATTGTCTGAAAGCTGTTAATGATTCCTGTCCTTTCAGATGACTAATATAAACCTCAGCTACTGCTTCAGTTTCTGTTGGTTTTTCAGGTTTGTAAGAGCTTCTGATTTTTCCCATTCCACGTAAAGGAACTGTTCCAAGTCTCAATGAATAAGTTTGGTTTTAAGTTCAGGTCTAGGTGCCAATTCATTTTAGTCTGTCCTTTGAGCCAAATCCTGTCACTTATCTCTAATTGAAGTCTTCCCTTGGCTTGCAGGAACTGCCAGGCTGATTAAGATAGGCTAAGCAGGAGTCTGCAAGTGAGATGAGGCAGGGGTGAAATTAGGGATCTCCTTGTAGGGAGCTGTGTCCCTGGTAGAGAGGAGAGTGAAGAGACACTGTGAGCTTCTCCTCAGATTTGGCCCATGTCATTTTTCAGTTTTACTGCTGAGAGCTGTTGTTGCAATGGGTCATAAATGGAAAATCTTCCATGTTTTGGAATTTATTTAAGCTCTTTGGTTCACGCTGGCCGAGTATCCCTTGTTCCCTATTTGACAAGGACATCCTTCCCAGCCATAGTCCTGGGAACAGACCTACACTGTAATTTAGGAGATGAAGGATTTGATTAGGGTGTGAGTTTACCAATGAGGCACCCAGCATTTGGCAGCCATGGTTGCATTCAAACTCTTATTTGTTTTGTTTTGTTTTGTTTTGTTTTGTTTTGATTTTTAATCCCAACAGGACTGGCTGTCCTGTGCTGCCTTCCCTAGACGCTCTGACCCTGTGTTAATGATGTCTTGTGCTAATCGATTCCACACCTGATGAACTTTTTTTATCTCCTCCCAGTCTTGCAGGCAATTTTGTGCTCGGACTTTGCATACCACATTACAGTGGAGTTTGAGCTGTGTTAGAGAAACCATCACTTATTACTGCCAGAGTGAGAAGCTGCTTTTTTAATATACTTCTTCTCCCTGTTCTTGGTTAATTGCATTCCTTATTTTTTTTTTCCTGATGCTTAATTACTTGTTACATGCCATGCAGGTAAGCCAGTAGCCTTTGGGAATGAATGAATGAATAGCTCAGATACATTCCTACTGATACCATAATAGTGACAAAAACACTGAAGGAACAAGTGGGTGTGACAGGTGGTGCGAGTCTCCGAGGATAACGTTGGTTTTGATTCAGAATAGGAATGTCACCTCAGACAGGCATTTTTATTTCCCAAGCAGTAGTGTGTGCTTTGCAGAGCTCACAGCACCTGTCCTTCCAAAAACCCACTGCAAATGCTGCTTGGAGTGAACAGCAATTCCTTTGCTGTGTCCTGACAGTCCAACACGGTCATCTGAGACAAGCTTCCACCCCATCACCTTCTGTAGGTAGTGGGAGGCTCTCAGTGGCTGTGAAGGCTTTGAACTCTCACACTTCTCTGGGGTTTTGTTAGGAAATGGCTGGAGCTTTGTCAGGGGAGGTTTATGCTGGATATCAGGAGAACATTCTTCCCCCAGAGGGTGTTGGGCACTGCCCAGGCTCCCCAGGGAATGGTCATGGCCCCAAGATTGCCAGAGCATTTGGACAGTGTTCTCAGGCACAAGGTGGGATTGTTGGGGTGTCTGTGCAGGGCCATGAGCTGGACTTGATGATCCCTGTGGGTTCCTTCCAGCTCAGGATATTCTGTGATTCTATTCTGTGATTTTTAAGCAACTGTTTCATGTCCTGTGAATGACATCACGACCCTGGCTCACTCTGATCTTCAGCTCAAGCTGCTGTGATTGTCTCTTCCCAGCACTCTACTTTATTACTTGGGGAAAGCCCTTCCTAAGCACACCACTGTGGGTGTTGGCAGTTGCTTTTCAGTGCTTTCTAGGTCACAAGTTTCATGCATTCCAGTGTGAGCAGATCTTAGGAAACCCTTGTTTTGATTTGTCTTAATTGCTGGGTTTGTTTTGTTTGTTTCTTTTTAATCCTGCAACATTATTTCAAAACCAGCGACTGTTTCACCAGTGCATATTGTCATGTCATGCAACAGTGGAAACTAGTTTTGCAGAAGGAAAGTCGGTGTTTATGTCCTAAGGAAGCCAAGCCAGATGTCACCAGGCATTTATCAGTACTTGCAGAGCAGGCAGGGGATGCTTTCATGGCAATCCAAAGAAGGTGGTACTGCGTTTGTATTCTAGACTTGCTAGTTCTAGCAGCAGTGGGAATTTATCTTGAGGTACAAATATCAGCAGGGCTACCATGGTGGTTTTCTGCAGCTGAATATTTAAATAGGGCACAAATTGTGACGCTGGTGTTTAATAGCTGGTGGGTGGCTGAGCTGAAGCAGCTCGTTTGAAGCTCAGGGATCGGTGTGTGAACTGCTGTCACACCTTGGGGTTGCAGAGAAGATATAATCACAGAGACCTCAGAATAAACTTCTCTCCACCTAATCTTTTCACATGTCTCTGAAGAGACAGGTGTGTGCATCACTCCTCTGCCTCCTTAAGGCTTTATTTGAAGGAGGTTGAATATGGCTGCAGGCATGAGGAAGAGCCTGATGGGAGGAAGGTGGTTTGTGCCTTTAATGGATAGAAAGCCAGGGCTTGGCTATCCCTGCTTAGCTACCTCCTCCTAAGGAAGATGGTCCTGGAAGTACCAGGGACCACAGTCTGGGAATGTCTTTATAAGGAAGAGAGGTAGGTAGCAAGAGGTAATAGAAGAAACAGTATTGTCCGTACAGAGCCTGCGCTGGCTCTCAGGGAGTTGAGAGTGTGAATCTGGGTTCCACAAAGAGAGGTCCAGACCTGCAGTGAGGCAGGAGGGAGGGTGCTAGGGGCACACATCCTGGTTCCTGGGGAAAACCCTGTGTTCCTTTCAAGCTGGTTCCTTTCAAGCACCATCATTTTTCCGCATTAAGAAATACCTTTAAAAATGCACATGCTTTCTTAAGTAAGTAGTTATGTTGGCCAGTGGTGTTGCAGCACACACACAGTGTTTAAAGAATGGGAGCTGCAAACCTGTGCCTTTGCTTCTGTAGCTCTGTGCACAGGCCAATTCTACATTTTGCACCTGCCTTGGAAGCAGTTTGAAAGCAAATCATGATGTTTTGTTTTGGTGACTGGAAAATGGAGCTCTCCCAGGAAAACTCTAATGTCTTTTTTCTTTGAAATTGTGATTTCATTGTGGTTTAGCTTATGGACGCTGTTTCTTATTGTGGCAATGTATACAGGCAGCAGTATTTGGTGAAGAGCCCACATAGAATCCTCCAGCTTTTGATTTGTTGTAGCTCAGGTCAGGAACACAAAACCTATCTAGGCAAGCAGCTTGCCTCATGCCTCATCTGTACCACCTACCTCCCTGTTTGAAGTGTGAACCACAGGCTTCCAGGAAAATTTGGCTTTGCCAAAGTGTTTCCCCTAAAACAGAGATAACCTAGGCCATTAAATGTGGATTTGCATTCCAAAAGCCTCAGAATCAGGTCTTTTACAATCACTGTTTGTGAAATGGTCATTAAAAATGTCAGCAGTACCCTAGAAACCCTCTGACCCTTCGAGTGGATGAGGTCAGGAACATCCCTCTCTATCTGTAGCACTCCGTTACCTTTTATCCTCCAACTTGCTCTTAAAAGTCCTCTTCTTGCCCAGTGCCCACAGAAGTCTGATAACTGCCTTGGAGTCTGTCAGGTGCTTAGACATTAGAAAATACAGTAAAAATCCCCTAGAGAAGGCTGCAGTAACCAGTCTTTGCTCTTCTGTCTGGGTTCTCCAGTAAGTCCTGTCCCTGTGCCCATCTTGATCAGCACTCCTGGCTGGGTGCTGCCTGTGTTTCATCTCCTTGAATTCCTAACTCTACATCAGCATTAACAGTGTCTGGTTCAGCTGCTGAGATACTTTGGGAGGTTGGCACCATGTTTCCTGTACATTTGTTCAGTCCTGAAAATACAGAATGTGCTTAAGAAATAATAGGTGGGAGCACACCAGGTGCCATGTAATCATACAGACATCCCAAATGGCCTGCAGCCCTCCAGAGAGGTTCTCAGGAAGACTGGTGCCTGCTGGCTGCTCTTGGCTATTTTGAGATCCTCCTAGGTCATGGGTATGAGCTTTAATCCAAGCAAGACCTTGCCGGACACATGTGGTGGCTTCACTTCTTGGATTGTGTCAGGTGCTGTGAGACACCTGGGAGCACATCTCTGCAAGCAATGTGGTCATTGTCTGGAGCCTGGCTCCAGCTCTCTCCCTTCCCATCATCTAGAAGCAGAAGGGAAAGTCAAAAGCTCTATCATTTTCCTGTATTCTCTCCTGGTCTATCATTGCTTAATTGTATCCCTAAATTTTATTAAATTCTGGGGTGAGTCATTGCCACAGTGAGGTGGAAACAGAGCAGAGTGAATTTAAGAGAGGAGGAGTGTCTTCCCGGGTGAGTGGCTGAGCAGGAAAACTCCCACAGCAGAGGAACTACTATCACTTCATAGGCGTGTTGCATCATCTGCCTGCTGCTGCCTCTAATTTAATGCTCTAAACCAAAATCAAAACACCTGTAGTCCAAAGAGAATATAAAATAACTTGGAGTAGGAAATCCATGCCAATTAGACATGCAGATCTCTCATAATCATCTGAGACCTTCTTCCAAGTTCACACAGGACTTATAATTCTGGTTCTACATTTTCCTGTTGCATTGACTCTCCCTGGAACCCACTTTCCTCTCCACCACCAGGATAAAATTGTAGGATTAATCCAACGTGTCTGCACATCTGTGTCCTAAATGTATTTCATTTGTGGCTACAGGAGTTCGAGCTTGTAAAACTCATTATGGTCTGTAGGACTGCAAAACCACTGTCACTGGACGAATAATTTGTCACAAGCTGGAAACTCTCCTCTGCTTTTTTGTGTAGGCACCATTATATTCCCCTCTACTTTCTGTTCTAGTTTCTGATGCAAATCCATAAAAGTCTGTTTTCTGTCACATCCCAGGCTCCTGCTTCTCATAACTTTTAGAAGTTTGATGTACCTCTGTACATTCTGGCATTCTGTCATGTCTGGGAATATGTTGCTGAAGGCAGGAGAGGCACCTTTCAGGGTGCTGGATGGAGCTCTGGACATGTGTGTATATTCCCTCGTGCAGTATATTCCATCTAGTCCAACCCCCTACTCAGCTGCAAGCAATGAGTAGGAAATTTCATTTCTGTGCAGCACGCCTGAGTGATGATAGGAAGACATGAGAAAATATTGTACTTGGTATTTCCTCCCTTCTTCCATGTTGTTCTTGAGGATGTTGATGGGTTTATTGTCCCTAAAATTGGGGTTTTAGTGCCCAGGAGTTGTTTTGACTTGCTGAGCTGTGCCTGATGTGGGCAGTCTGGGACCAAGTAGTACTGGAGCACATAGTGCTCAGAGCTGGTTAAGCTCAGTGAGGTTTCTAAGTTGGCTTGCATGAGAAACATTTATTTTTGTGGAAGGGTGGAACACCAAGGGGAGCAGGTAAGTCAGCTAAGCCACGGAGGGGTTTGCTAGGCAAATGCAAATTTATTTTTGTTCATCATTTGCTGCCTGGATAATGGTATCTCAGTTGTTAATGGAGCAAACTAGGGAAGCACAGTCAAGAAATGCCAGGGGTTTTGTAAATGGAGTTAAATCTGCCATCCAAGAGGAAGCAAAGAAATTCCTGTTGGAATTGTAGTAGACAGCAATGTACCAAAGGAAAAGAAAGGCCAGGGGAACACTTGTGCCAGGATGGATGTAATCAGGCACTTAATACTTCAGAAAATTATAGAATCACAGAACAATTGGGGTCAGAAGTGACCTCTGGAGATCATCTAGTCCAAGCCCTCTGCTAAAAGCAGGGCAACTAGAGCAGGTTGCTCAGGAGGTTGTGTCCTGTTGGGTTTTGAATATCTCCAGGGATGGGGAACCCACAACCTCTCTGAACATCCATGCTTGACCTCCCTCACAGTAAAAATTCATTTTCTTATGTTTAAATGGAATTTCCTAGATTTCAGTTTTTGCCCTTTGCCTCTTTAACTGGCTACCAGTGTGAAGAGCCTGGCTCTGCATCTACCCCCTCTGTTATCAGGAATGACATACATTAATTAGGTTCACACCCTTCCCCACCCTCAGCTGTCTTGTTTGGGGCTAAACAGTCTGATGAGAGAGTAGGGAAGTGGGAGTTGTTGCAGAAGGTTGAACTAATGTTTCTGGGCAGATATTGAGGCCTAAAGCCCACCTGAATGCTGTCCTGAGTAAATGGTGATGTACAAGTAGTACAGAATAGCTCAAATGAGCTTTCTTGCTTTTTCTTTCCTTCTCTCCATCTTTTTCTTTTCCTTTAGTATCTTTAATTTATGACTGTTCCCTTGGCATTGTCCCAAATGTCTTCTGGTAATAGTTATCTCTGTGTCTTTTATCTCTCTGTGTTTGTCATTTAGTGTGATCTTGACAGTCCCAAAAGCTAAGATATTTATGGTGAGTTCAGGTTGGTGCTCAGTTGATTTCTGTAACCTGCAGAGATGAAAAGAATGACTTTGGATAAAGCCTTGGATCAGAATTTGAGCAGGAGGTGAACTTTTATGGGTGTTCGGTGTAGTTAGAGAATGGTTTTCTTGCCTTTAAAAAAGAAACTTGCATATCCTCGGGTTTTGGGAAGATAGTAGTCTAAATAAGGAAGTCCCAGATCTAAAGAGAGCAACAGCCTCTGTTCCAGACCCAGGAAGTCAGATGCTGGTTATTTAGACCACTGACAAATATTCAAGCCTATGGATCTGCATCTGAGACCGCTGGACCATGTACAGTTTGGCAAACCACTGTGCCCCAAAATGAGTTATTAAAGCTCTGCTGTGGCTTTTCCTATTGGTTTGTTGGTTACAAAAACATGACTGTCCCATATACCTGATGTAACATATGTCAAAATGTTTGGTGCAAAAATGTTAAATCTAGTTGAATGTGTAAATACTTCAAAATCTGTTAACTTTTCTTGTGCCAGTTACTACATTGGGGTTCAAGGAAGACAGAATATTTGGTTTGGTTCTCCTTGTAGTTGCTTTAAATCTGAGCATCTGGTCACTTACTCACCTTTACTAATGTATTTTAAATATATTTTTAATATTTGTTTTGAAAGTAAACCCCCCCCCCCCCAGAACTAGTTAAATATGAAAACTTCCATCATTGCTCCTATCAATCTGTCATACCTCCTCTCAGCAGAGATTTGTTAAAACTTGTCTTGGATTCAATCTGTCTGCCTTGTCAAACCATTTGAAGCACCTTAGGTACGGAATCAGTTTCCCTGTATTTCTGTGAAATAAGAGAAGTAAGGGGTCTGGATTATGTAGAAAACACACAAAAAGAAAAGCCTGATCTTATTTAAGTAGAAAGGAAAGACCAGTTTCCATTCATGAGGATTTAATTCCCAGGCTCATTGCATGATGTTATATCTGCCCACCTCTGCTGTTATTGTAGTCGCCCAAAATTACTGAGCGTGCATATATAGGAAAAGAAGGTGCAACCTTTAGAAGTTATGAGTTTAAACTGGAATTTGAAGCTTTGCTGACACTTCACAAAAGGTTCGAGTTGAATGCTTTTCAAAGGCTGGTGACACTGAGCATATTCTCTGTTTTCCTTGTAGGTGTGTTACTAGACATCCAGCAGCACTTTGGAGTCAAAGACAGCGGGGCTGGCTTGTTACAGACAGGTAAGAAAGAGAGTTTCTTCTCTCACTGCTCTTTGTTAACATTCCACTTGTCCAATGGCAGCCTACAGATTTCTTCATTATGATGCATGGGCATACTGGTTGTGAAATCTACTCTTAGAAAGGTGAATAAATACACTCTTACTGGGAAGCTAAATGAACATGAGAGGTTTTTTGGCCTTGATGTGCTGCTGGGCAGGAGATTGGGTCTCAGAATGACTTGAGTGTAAAGTGGACCAAAAGCAAATGAACCTAATGATGTTATTTGCAAGAACTAAATTCAAGTAGGAGATGGTTACTTCCCCTAGATCAGAAGACTTATGATAAACCAACAGCAGGATCCTGTTTGCTTCTTTAGGTTGGTAATAAGTGTGATGTATTTTGCCCTTCAAGTGCTCAACAGAGAATCTGCTAAAGGGTCAATCCCTGGGAGCACAGTGTGGCATGAAAATATAAAACTCAACAGGGCAAGAACCTGAGGATGGAAGCTGTAGGCAAGGCTAACAACAATTGCATTCATGAGAACTCATGGATTAACAATAGCCCTAGAATTTTGGTGCTGTTAGCTTTTGACATTTCTCTTGTTGTATAAGGAAGGATTATTGCAATTCTGATGTTCTTTTAATGGAGCAGGCATTTTCATTTCTCAGACGTCTTCAGGCAGAGCTGAATAACCCCAGGAGAAACCCAGCTTCTCTGGCCTCTAGTCCTGAGGACTAGTCTCATGTAGATGTGACAGCACGTTTGATCCTCATGGAGAGTTGAAAGGAGTAGCAGTATTTTTAAGAAATGCAGTATTTTAAGAAAACAGTCTGGTTTGAAAACCTCCTACAGAACTATTAGAGTCATGGATTTGTGGTGCTGTGGCTGTCTTGTCACTGTCATCTGTCTGAGGGAACCACACTGGAACAATTGTATCTCTGAAAAAGTGAGAATTCAGTTAGGTTTTGTAATATTGTGCCAGCAAGATGTGTTTTCCCATGCTGTCACAGTGGATACCAAACACCTGTCAGGAGTTTGTCTGTGAAACTGTGGCCAACAATGAATTGTATAAAATCATTCATTCTTTATGATCATACTGAAGGTGAGAATGTTCTGGAGCTCCATCCATTGGTCTTTGATTTTGAGCTATGTGAACCACTGCAATGTCCCCTCCTTTTTTATTTCCTGCAGCCCAATGCACAGCAGGGTCCTCATCTGTGGTTGCAGCTTCTCCATAATGTTGTATTACAAACAATTAATAACAATTTGTATTAAATGTTTAAAAAATGCTGCCCTTGTGGGACAGCAGAGCTCAGCTCAGCTGATGAGAGCAGCGTGTGTCCAGAACAGAAGGTTTCAGCTTTACAAGTGTCACTGATTATAAGTAACATCAACCAGTCATGCCCAAAATGGCACTGGTTGTCTGTCAGACTCTTTTCTACAGCAATTATTTGTATTTATTTATTTATTGTACTCATAGGAGCAGGTCCTCAGTGTATCATTAGACACAAAGTGCTTTCAAGAAAATGTTCTGGTGGAAAAGGACACTTGCCAAAACATGTATTTAATCTTCATTTCCTTCAGTGGATAAAATCCTTCTGAAGATTATTTACTGACAGCAAGTAAAAGCTGACTTCAACAGGATATTCATTTGTTAATTGCAAGATATGTTATTTATTTCTCTAGCAAACACACAGGGTGTCTGAAAACAGCATCACTGAGATATTGCAGGATTGCTCTTGAGTGTGTTGAGTTTTCTAAGAGGTAATTGTTGCTTTAAGAAAAGCAGTGTTTTCTCTTGGGTTTTTTTGCTGGTCTGAAAACTGGGGGCTTGACTTTGCTCTTGCAATATAGATAATAATGTACTAATCACAGTACTATCAGAGGAAAAGAGTGCTCACAAAATAAAACACCATTTCACATAAATAAGGGTAGAGGCACATGAATGAAAGCTTATTAAGTCTATTACTCCAGCTTACCAAGTTTCTGTGTTGGCAGCTGGCCCATGGCCCTGGTATCCTTAACCCTGGTGAAATAAAAGATGCTGCCCTAAACCACCACAAACATCGCTTTTAATGTTTTGTCTTTTCTCTAAATCTGACTTCTCAATGTTAAAATCAGGGGAAATGGTGCAGAGTGTAAAAGCACTTGCCCGAGGTTGCAGAAGCCTGGAGCAAAGCTGGAGCCAGGCCTGGTGTCTCCCACTCTTCTGCCTTAACCTTGAACCATTCCTTTACCAGCAGAGACACAAATATTGTTTGCTTCCCATGAGATGGTCCTGCTGACTAATCGAGTGATGTGAGACGAAAGACTGCTCATCCTGATTATGTCCTCTGAATAAAGAGTGGATTAGTCCTCACATTGTTAATCCTACATCTAAATCAATCCTAAATTAATTTACAATGTTAATGATGGGGAGTGAAATGTAGTATTTGGTGGCAGTTCATATCAGTCATCAAAAAGGCAATAAAATGAATAAAAAACTTTAAAAAATTTAAAAAGCCTTTTAACTGAGAAACAAGGTTGCACAAATTTTTAGGAGGAAGTGGTTCTGAAAATCCAAACAGAAAGGGGGGGAAAGAAAGCCACCAAGGGTAATGTTTGACCCTGTGTTCATCCCACACACCACTCTTTGCAGGCACACCTGATCTGGCATCTCTCTTCCTCCGATCACTTGCAAGCCAATCCATACACTCTCAGCTTCTGATGCTGTCTGGAAAGCAAAGGTGATTTGTTCCTTAGGAATTGCAAAGACACAAAGAGAATTTTTGTCTTCTTTTATATTCATCCTGACATACAAGCTGCTCTTTGCCCAAGAGATAGTGTAAACTGGTTAGAGGGACACTGTAACTCCCTGTACAGAAAAATCACAGGACACTCCAGCCTCATCCATAATGGAAAGAAGCAGAACATGGTAGTCTCTGCAGCAAGGATCCTGTGACAGCAGAGGACATGCTGACAGATGGAGCACAACTGCTGCTTGCTCAGTAGCATTGTAGAGTAACGCACATAAAACTGTGGTGATTGAGCCTCACTTATCTCTGGATGATGCTGTAATTCTGTGCTGATCTTCCTTTTCAAAGCACTACATATGCAGTTGTATAAGTACTGGTTTAGTTCACCATCCCACAGGTCTGCATCCAAACTTTCTTGTGCTTTTCAGTTCTTACTGACTGCTTTTCCCAGCTAGAGAAAGGATAAACGCGGCTGAACTCCAACAGTGGTAGAGCATCTCTGTGCCTACTTGAGCTGTACAGCTGTAGTCAGTCAATACATCTATAAACCAAACCATGCAAAAAGTCATCTATATGTGGAGTTAAGTAGGAGCAGCTACAGAACTACAGGCCACTAGGAACACAAAGACTGAGAAGGTGGACAACTGGATTTGTAGAACTGCTTCAAAATAGTGTCCTCCTTCCATATACACTATTCCATGGGAGTAATGCCCCAGTGCCATACTTTGGTTTTGACTAGATTTTTTTCCCTTCTTTCTTCAATTTTTGTGCTTTATTGCTCTGTCTGCTCTCCGTGCCCTTGAATTTATTTTGCTGTTTTGTCTCTTGCCTGTGTCTTTGTAGCACACAAGAACTCTAATAATAGTAGTGCCTGGCTCGCAATACAGTTTGTCTTCTGAAGATCTCGGGATGTTTTATATCGGGAGGGCTAATGAGGCTGGCCTTCTACAGATGGGGAAACCAAGAAAGCCAGATGGGAAAAATTACCTGCCCAAAGTGGCACAGCAGGTCTGAGGCAGAGCCAAGATGAGAACTACAGTCCAGTTCCTTAACATGCAGCATTAGTGTTACGAATTAATTAATTAACGAGGTTAATGCTTAGACCCAGCGATTTCATCCTTGTTACTGGATACCTGATTCCTCTAGCCCAGACAGCTCTAGCTCAGGGATTTCTGCAGGTGGAAACTTAGAGGCATCAAATGGAGGTTACTGCAAGGATTCCATGGAAATGCAGAGGGGGAAAGCATCTGTCTTCAGGAAGAGCATAGGGATGTCATTAGAGGAAACCCTGGTAGGCAAAAGTGTATAGTGTAAGGTCACAAGCCAGGAAACGTAAGGAGGTGAGAGATCTGCAAGGACTCATTAAAGGTGAATAATCATAGATAACTGGGGCTCTGAAGGAACTTGTCTCTCCTCATGTGCAGAGAGATGGGCATTCCCCCAGATGCCTTTCAGCCCCTGGTTTCCCAGAAAGCCAAGCAATGCCAGGTACTTTTTCGTAAGTCTTGTTGTGAGCTCACTTTTCCTGCAACGGTCAATTCCAACTACCATCTCTGTTCATTTGAAAACTGGAATTTTTATCTACCTGTGTTGCCCTACCTCTTGAGCTGGCCTGGTGTAACCTTCCAATAGGTTGCAGCCTTGCAAATACATGATCAGCTCTGGTGTGCTGTGATTGTTCCCACCAAGCTATAAACGTGTGCACTGGGAAGGGGACTCAACATAATGGATGCAGCACAATGGTGCAATAAATCAGACTTGATGAATTCAGTTCCCTTTGACTCTCATCTTCTTGTCATTGGCTTGTGGTGGCAGCTATACCTCTCTAACATTTTTATTTATTCCATGCAGAGACCACATCATCCAGGCGCTACCCCAGAATATGTGTATATTACATGAGTTGCAGGTGCTGCACATTTCTTTTCTACCATCTGCTTCTCCCTAAATGGATGCTGTCTTTCTCCTCAGCTGTGCTTTGCAGAACTGAACCACATCTTCACGTTTTATTTCCTACTGCACCTGCTTAACTGTTCTTCTTGCTAGAACAGAGAAAATCATAATCTAGACACTTTCTGTTTTCTATTTCAAGTTCATGGGCTTTCCTTTTGGGTGAATGGCTTCCTACACCAGAGCACTTCCCAAGGAGGTGGTCCCTCATGTGTCCGAGCCAGGAGGTCAGATAGAATGCTTATAGAATGCTTTGTGCTTGCTCTTCTTATGACTGCAAATGGTTTGGTCCACCATGTCCTACCCGCTGCCTTCTTTCCTGCTTCCAACAACACCAAACATTCTTAAATCCAGGTTGCTTCTCTGGCAGTCTCATGCTCAGAATGGCAGGACAAGGTGGAGCTCTCTTTCTACCAGGAGATCCTCTAAGTCCTGTCAACAATGAGCAAAACCTTTCTCCCCATTTCTCTCTCCATACCTGACTTTGTGTCCTTTTTTCTGACCTTTTTCCACCTTCTGTAGGATGCTGCTAATCTAGGGATTAAACAAGGTCAGTTTAAGAAATGAAGAGGAGAAAGCAGGGCTCTTTCAATATGCCTTGATTAATGTTGTGACAAGGGTTGGTCTTTTACATATTTTACTGGAGTGAGTTGACACAGTCTAGAGCTTGGTTATTTCCCACCCAAGTCCTTCACAAGTTCTGACAGTCCTTTTTTCCTGTGTGCTAGAACGGTGTCTAATATTCTGAGAAATTAGACATCCATGGCAGTCTGAGGGTCCGATTCATGAAAGCAGTTAAACCTATTTGGAAATGCCTCTGCAACCAAGAATGAAAGTGTTGTCTTGAATCAATGAGCAGGTTAGAGGAAAACGTGTTTGTGCCCTGGCCCAGTCCCCATGCACCAAGGATCAAACTATAAAAATGCTGTTTATAGCCTGTGTTCTCACTGGACAGCCCTGGATTGCAAAGTAAATATTCTTGGGGGGGGATAAAATGGTCAGGATGGGAAGAGAAGGTGTCCGTGCTTTCTGCTGAGAGGAGGGAAGTGCTTCAGCTTGTGTTGTATTTTGTCTTTCTGTTGTTCATGTCAGCAGGTGAGTGCAGGCTACTAGAACAGGGAAATTCTCCAGACTGCCTTGTCTTCATTAATATCTTCACTTTATGATACTGCATGGCCAGTAACACAAGGTAAAAATTCATTTCCCCATCCTGTCTTTCTGCTTTGCACAAGGAAAGCTTGTCCTCACTATTGGCCTTTCAGGTACTTGGGCTGGGTGTTGCGAGAGAAACTTGCACTTGTGCTGCCTGTGGCACATCTGTTCTATCAGTAGAAATTGGCCTATTTTCCCTCAGGCTGTAGTTCAGGCACCTCTTGCCAAGGGTGTCTTCACTTCTGTAATTTATTATAATAATGAGGGGAAAGATTTCCCACAGATTTTAGAGAACTGGTTATCATTCCAACATCTTTTAACATAGCTTGTCCATCTCCCTATATATGTTCCTCAGACCTCAGAATTTGATTCAAGCACTGTATAGTGGAAGACAGGATTTTTATTGGTATTTTTAATACTTTTAAAGAACATTTTCCTCTTACTACCAGCAGTGCAGTCCCGTGTAACTGGTATCTGCACTGTTTTGTGCACAAATAGTTCAGAAGGGCTGGTCTGGCTCCCTTGACTTTTTCATTATCACCGTAGCTGGAATTATGAAAGAGGAGATGAACATTTGAGTTACATGATCAGTTACAGTGTATTTAATGGCTACCAGTTGCTGGAAGGGAAACATGTACTTATCTTCAAAAACCTTATAAGTAGGTTACTTTTTTTCTTCCCCTTCTTCAGTGGCACTAAAAGCTTTTGGTAGTAAGTGGAAAACCTGCTTATCTCTAATTCTTGCTTTCACTGTGCCTGTAAGTTTAATTTTCAAGTGTGATGACCAGGGGAGTGTTTGTGTATGGTCTGAATCAGGAGGAGACCTGTGTTTCTTCTCTATACTCTGATCTAAATCTCTGCATACAGTTGTTGATACATCTTGGGCCCAATTTGAAGGTAAGTGTTAGCTCAGAAGGGAAAGGGTTTTTTGCCTTGACCTTAATTAAAGTTGGATCAGGGTCTTCTATGAACTAAGGGTGAGAAAATAGAAGTAATTTTTATAATACATTTTATATATTTAACATGAGTCATCCCAGGGGAACCTCAAGTGTTCTCTCTTAAAATATTTATTTTAAGGGTGTTTTGGTTTTGTCTTGTCTCCCACACCTGGAGAACTCTCATTTTCTTAGAGCACAGACCCGCAGTGCTGCAGGGCAACATCACGGTGTAGTGAGAAATGTGAACAGCAGGGTGGGGTAGGCGATAAAGAGGTCAGGCTTGGTTTGTGTCCACTGGGAGATCCCCAAGGTGATCCAGTACTGTTGGAAGCATTGCTGTTGGAGGTGGTGTTGGATTTGAGAGAGAGATCACTTGGATAACCCAAATAGTCTTGACAGAGTGTGAAGGACTGGAGCACGGAAGGTGCTGTTTGGGAAGGAAGAGCACTGAGGTTGGTTGCTGTGACACAGCAGGCTTCCAGAAGACTCTGGAAGTGCAGGGGTGTATTTGCAGTAGTGGGAATGTTGGGGTCCTGGACCAGTCCACGAAATTGTTTTGCTTCTCTAATGTCCTGTCTGGAGTTCCAGGTGACCTTTCCTGCAAACCAATGCTTCTCAAACCTTTTGGGCTGTGTACCAGACCACTCTGCATCCTTACAATCAAATTTGTATAGTGATTTATTACCACTATAAAAGTAGCATTGCTACATGTCTGGCTGGAAAGAACATGCCGATACCTTGTGGACGACAATTTTGGGAACCGTAGCCTTGGCAGAAGCAAGAACACATCAGCAGGGCTGCAGCAATTCTCATATACAGACCCACATGCACCTCAGGAGGAGTGACTCATTCGTAGATACTTGTTCCTGGCTTTGAAAATGAATTCCAGGGCATCACTTACGTAAAAAGTGAACATTCTTCACGGTATTGGGTAGTGTTAGCAGCCTGCAGAACTAGATTCCAATTAACACAAGTAAGCCTGACTTGTATGAATGGTGTATTGTTGTACCAATCTCCCAATACTCTCCCCTTGCCCCCAGTACCCGCACGTATCTGGGGATGTTTCCTGTATGCTGATGTAAGATTATAGACCAAAGACCCATTTTCTGTTTAAATTATGTGGGGAGCCTAGTTTTGGAGAGAAAATATTACTGATCACAATCCATTACTTACCCTAATTCAATGTACATTTACTGTTATGTAAATGTATATAAACATTTTTTGCTAAAACTCTCTTCAGTTATTTTCAGGGTAGTCAAATGACTGAGGATGGCTCAGGTTTTTAAATCACAGGTGAAAAACAAACAGTTCTTTGATGGGATAAGTAGTAGGAGGAGGGGTTCATACATGTTCTTGTGTTCTTTGCTGCTGCAAGCAGGGAAGTGCTTTGGTTTTCAGTGAAAAGAATATTGCTAGGGAAAGTTCAGTTCCGATGTCTTTTATTCCCCCACTCAGTTATACATTAGGTTATTAGTAATTAAACATTTGAGCAGTTTTAGCCATTTCCTCCTTCCAGACTTTTCATCCACTAATGTTTACAGAAGCAAGACTTATTTTACATATCCTCCTACTGCATCATTCTCCTTGTTCTTTGTAGGTGAGCTGAATTGGAGATGTGGCACCTCTAATTTATTTCCTTGTGGGACGGTGTTGAAGTGAGAACACTGACAGTAATACACCTTTCCTGCAAAGAGTTGCCTTAAAGAACTAAGGAGTTACAATAACTTGTTTATTTGGAGCTGCACTAACTTTAAATGGATGGTTACAATAAATTACTACTGGAGTGGACTTAGAAGTGAATTAGGCAGGCAGTAAGGGTAAAACAGTTTGAGCTTTGACTTCTTTATTGTAAATTCTATGAATTTACAATCCATAGAATCACAGAGGGTTCTGAGTTGGAAGGGACCCACAAGGCTCATAAAGTCCAACTCCTGGCCCTGCACAGGACATCCCAACAATCCCACCATGTGTCTCAGATCATTCCACTGACAGTGGTGGCCAAGGTGGTCTCTCCTCTGTGTCTTTTCCCTGTTTCCTTCTTGCTCTGGATCATCAGTTTGTGGAGGCGGGGTGATCCCCTCTCAGCCTCTAATGAATGCCTGTTAAAACTGACCTTGTTAAGAGTTACAGAGTGAAATTTTCAGCAGAGGATTTGTCTGTCTGGGGTTGCGTTGGATTTGTTTTGTTTTCCTTGAAGGATGTTTGAAATACACTCTGAATTCTTTGTTTTTAATTCTGCCTTATTCACAGTGGATTTTTCCTTGGCTCTGCTCACCCTGGGGTTTGAGTGGTCCTGATCACCTCAGCAATTGATGGTATCAGTTGTCAGCACTGTGTTTGTGTCTTCAGCATCCTGTGATTTTGTCCAACCTACTTGGCAGTAAAAATAACAATTAAATTGTCTTAGTGCCCTTGGCCACACCTCTTCAGCACTAGAAATCATTGACAAAGTCTGACAAAGAAAGGTATTGTTTCATGAGAGCCTGTGTGATAGAATGCGTCACGTTAAGAAAGATGGGTGGGTTAAAGAATAACTTTACCACCCATAAAAAAACGGAAAGAAAAAAAAAAAAAAAAAAAGAAAAATGAAGGTTTTACTGAGTTCCATTCAATTTAAGCATATGGACTTTTTTGAAAAGCAGCCTTCCATTTTACAGGTGTAGTTTAGGATATATAAATGCTTAACTTACTAATTGCACTGCAAATCAAAGTAAAGTGGCACTAATTCTGCCAGAAAAATTGCTCCCAGGGTAAATTGCAAGCTCAAAATTAGTAGTGATTGAGCTAAGAATCTTTTAAAAACCTGATACTAATAATAGTATCAGTTCAGAAGGGCTAGTGTAAACAGTTATTATGGTGAGAACCATGAAATACTTCACTAGATAAATCCATCACCTTTATCTGTCTTCTTGAAAGTAAAATTACAGAACGGGAACGTGAAAATGTCTCATAATTTTTGCTGGTTTACATCTTGCCATCTCCTGCTTTATTTTCAAATTGACATCTCCCAGCATCACACTGCTGCCCACAGTGTCGCTGGGCAGGGGTTCACAGGAGCACTGCTGGGATGTGTAAATCTGAGGTACCACTGTTGTTATAGCTCAGGGAGCTGAGGCTGCCTCAGCTCTGTGGCTTAGTCATGTGGGCCTGGAAAGAGGGTCTGTCTCTAAGGGTTATTGGGTTGCATTTCTTAGAAAATTCTTACATTCTTATAAAAGTGTAGGTGGATTCATTCCTGCTTTACCCACCCAGAGCCTTCAGTTAGTTCCAGCTTTTTGGCTGATGTAGCAGTCATGCTGCCTGCTGACTGCTTTGAAACCCATGGATGTGATAATGGGGAAAATTATTAATGAGTGTGACAGCAAATATGTCATATTGAGGGAGAGGGTGGCAAAACAAAGAGAAAATATTAAAAGAAAATATCTCTGGGAAAAAAAAAAGTGAAGCAGCAAACATTTTCCTGAAAAGCAAATTGTCCAAAGTTGTCCTTGTTCTCACAGAGGATGTTTTATGGCAGAAGAGTTATAATACAGGATATTATACAATGGATATTGAATTTTCACTAAAAGCTCTCCAGTGAGATATTCCTACCAGCTGCTAATGTTACACCTTCCAGAGACTTGGACAGTAAATGACACACTGAGCAGAGAAAATACTTGCATATATAAAAGATGTGTTAATTTTCCTTGTTTGTACTTGCTGAACTTAATCTTTCTGGATTCATAATCCAGAAACTGGTTTCTTGTCTAGTCACCAGACAAATAAACTTCTGGCAGCACCATGCCAAGTTTTCCCCCAAGGTCGAGTTCCAGCTCAATAGGACTCTGATAGCAGGGCTCAGCTGGCACCTCGGGGCATTTCTGGTCTCCTGGGAGGGGAGTGGAACAGGCACTGAACATAAACCAACACCAGATGGGCCACTGGTCACTCGTCAGGCTCACCTTCTACATTTTTAGACCTAATTGAAATGGGCTTCTTTAATACCTTGACAATCCCTGGATTTACCAAATACCGCCTTTCCTTTTTTCCATTAATGTAATTGATGATGCGTGAAGGAATAAGGAATTGCATTTGCAAACCTTGCGCATTGCAGTATTTGTTTCAGGATGTTTTTTTCCAGTGGTACTTGTTCTCCCAGAAAGATACTGGTCCAAAGAAATTTAAACTGAGGGATTATTTAAAACAGGGTCTGGTCACACTCCATGGCTATTGAAACTGTGATTAACCCTGGCGTCTTTTACAGATGTCATGTTCTTTTATCCATGGGAGCAGGTTCAGTTGCAAAGCTCACTCCTGAAACTGCAGCTCAGCTTGGCATTAGAGTATTTTTCCAAGTCAGGAATGACACATGGGTGATAATCTTAGAAATAACAACTGTAAAACAGACAGAGATTCTGTAAGACACACAGAGATTCATTCTCCAGTGTAGCTGTGATCCTTTTCCAAACCATGGCAAGTTAAACGCTGGGATATGTCAGTATTTCAACAATTTCCTTAAGCTAATTTGTCCCTTTTTGAAGGCCCCTCAGCCAGTGTGAAACACTTCTCTTTGTCTAAATTGCCATTTATAACAGCAGGAGGCAGGAGTTTTTCTAAATACTGCAAGCAACATTGTATTGGCAAATAATTCCGTCGAATAGCCCTTACAATGGTGTGAGAGGCTTCCCTATGTCCTGTGATGTCTCTTCACTGTGGGACGAAGGCTGCTTGTTACTGTAGGTGTTTATTTGTGGCCTGCTGGTTCTCAGCTCTTGTCCTAGTCCTCAATACACAGTTGCAAATCGCAGTCAATGACAATGTTTCTTTGCATTACTTCGTGATACAAAAGCCTATTCAAATGTTACTGGCATCTGGAAAAATAGATGGATCAGCCCATGGCTCCATACCCTGGCAGAGAGTTATTCAAGTGCTAATGGGCATCATGTGGCATTGGATAGGAAGTAGAAAGTATTTATGGTCCCTGAGCTGTGCTCAGACTACTGGTGCTTGAATGACGGCGAGACTCTCTCTAAAGCTTGCTGGACACACAAAACTGTGGGAGATGAGGGTATTTGGGATGTCCTAAGGTCATCTTCAAAATGCTTCTGGCTCGCTTGTGGATCTTGTTACATGAGGTTTGGTGGTTGTCAGGGAAGCCTGTTGTATTTTAAAATAAATATATGTCTTTATTTATATATCTATATCTAGATACATAAATAGTTAGATAATTTTTATATCTATGTTGTAGTTTAGGTGCCAGACCTTCAGATGAGAATAGGTGGAGTTACCTGCTGTGCTTTAACACAGGAGAAAGCAGCTTGACAACTGCTGAGGGGCTGAAGCCTTGTTTTCTGCCAAAGGTAGATCTTGCTGTCTGGTGGCTCCAGACTCCTCCCTGACCCTCATGGTGCTATTAATCAGACTAGGATAGTGGTTCAGCATTTTATTCCCTGTCTCTTGCAGCTAGTGGTGATTGTTTGTGTCCGAGCACACTGTTTCTGTGGCTGTGTGAGTTTAATGGCAGGTAATAAATGAGAATCAGCTCGGGGTTCAGGGTGAGAGCAAATGGTTCCTTCCTTGCCTTGTAGAGGATTTGTGATTCATAATGAAACCAGACAGCAAGTGCATTTAGACACAAACCACGCTTTGGGCCAACATATCTGGTCCAGACCAGGCAGCCCTGGCCCCCGCCACACTCACATCATCTCACATACACCCTCCACTTCCTTCTCACAGGAGGAGTTTCAAAAATTAATTTTTTTAATTTGCTTGTCCTCAGAAATAAGAGGGGGGTAATGTAAAATCACATAACATAATGAATTTCCTGAAAAGGTAGGATGTGGGGTGTATGTCTTTCTGATTTTTTTCCTCACTGTGCAGAAACAATCAGTAGGGGTCAGTTTGCTGGAAAGCGTTCCAAAAACTTATCAGGGAAGAGTGGAAATCTTGTGGAAATTAATGTCATGAGGAATATTGTCAGGACCTGAGCTTAAAAGACCAGATCTTTATGTGGATAACACATTATAATTCTTGGGAGGGCTGAAGGCAGCCTCTGAGTAATTCAGCTGCCTGTGTAGGAATTCTGTGTTCTTTCCTCGGAAGGATCTGATTGCTGTCCCTGTCACAGACAGGATGCAAGACTACATGGTTTTCTGATTCATTGTCATTGTTCTTGTGTTCTTATGAAGTGGTCTCCTGAGGTTACATGAAAGATATTTTGCTGGGGGACTTATTATTTATTCACTGGCAGTGCCTTAGGCAGTAAGTTGGACACAGCTGTTAGGGAGAAACTGTGAGATTCCATCGCTAGATGATTTTTTTTCTCTTTCTGTGTTGGTGCTTTTGAAGTGAAACCCAGTCAACATTACAGAAATTTCCCCTGTAAAGTTAGTGTGGTTTTGGGACAGTCCCTAATGGGTGGTAGCTTATATAGGGAGCTGTCATTGCACAAGACACTTTGCGTTTTACAGGCAACTCAGAAAAAAGTAGGTAATTGAGCAGGACAAAATACTGAAATTCCCCCTGTGACCAGCAAACAGCTTTTTAGAAGTAAGGATTGGCTGGGCAGTGTTATGAAATGTCTGTGTTTCCTCTGCAAGTAAAGGTGAAGCTATCAATAGCACTAATGGCCCTGGCAGGGGGGAAATCTTTGAGGAAAATAAGACAATTCTGCGTTGTTGGATTAGCATCAAACCAAAGCAATTACTCCCAATGGCTTTTACATCCATACCTTCTGTGAATTTTAGCATATTCCCATTCCACGGTGTTTTTTATTCCTAAAAAAAATGAATTAGCATAAGGCTGCAGATGGCAGGATTTTAAGAGCAGTACCCATTGCTGGCACTGCCTGCATTTTAAAGCAAGTGAATAAAAATCAGATATTTCAGATGTCCTCTTGAAGTTTTCATGATGAAAAAGAGTTTATTTTCATCCCTTAGAATTGAGTTTAATTTGACAAATGTTTGCCTTCCTCCAGATATGTAGAGGCAGGCAGTGTGAGACCAGGGTGAAGTCAATGTGTTCAGAAATTCAGAAAGATGTGACCTGACCCCTGTGAGGGAAGTTAGCTGTAATACAGAGATGAATCTGTGTTTTTTCCCTTAAGATTGATAATTTCCTTAGTTATTGAGTTTTATTGATTTTAAAAGATGGCATTTTACTGATCTGCTAAAAGCACTCTTGAAGACGTATGGCTTGAGTTGGAAAGGGAACAGTTTTGCGAAGAAGAATGGTGAGAAAGGAGTTTGCTACCAAACTCTGACACACTTTTATCTGCACATGCACAAACACACACTTTGAATGTGATTCCTTGTCCTTCCCTGTCTGGACATCAGTGCTTTGCTCCTGTGCCTCGGTGATAACAGTGAAACAAGATCTGAGGTGCCCTGGATGTCTCTCATTCACCCCAGAGCATTTCCTGCCCATTTGCCTGTGTTTATGTGCTTTCCTGAGCAATTTCTGGAGCATGTAATCTGAAGAAATGTCTTCAGTTTTAACTCTTAAGTAGGACAACTTTGGTGGGTGCCAATGGTAGACATAAAAATTGAGAGCAAAGTCTCATTTCATCCCTGTGTCTTGCAAGATTAGATGCTGTCCTGAGGCTGTTGGTGCTGTGGTAGTTGACAGCCAATTCCATCATTAAAATGTGAGTATGGCCATTTTCCCTTCCAAAGAGGGAGCATGTGCTTTGCCAAGCCCACTATACATAGTACAACAGTTCCCTAAAGAACTGTAAAAATAATTAAAAAGAAATCAATCAGTCCCACTGCCAGCCTGGGGAGAATGTCAGCAAAGAGCTGTGACCCCCTCCCCATTCCCAAAGCAGAGCCGTGTGGGTTTGCAAGGCTTTGATGTAGCTTTTCCTCACTACTCTGAGCATTCGCTTGGTTCCCACCAGTGTAGCCATCGGGACTGGTAGCTCCAAAATCCCGCTTGGGCTTGTGGCCCTGGTGGAAGGCAATGGCTGAGGGTCTCTTTCTGGCCAAGACTGCTGGCAAAACCAGCATCCCTGCTCCAGCCTTTCCCAAATCCCTCACTCCATGATGGAGCAGTGAGCAAGCAATCCTGTGCCCCGGCTGCGTATGTGGCGTGTTTGGGAAGCGAATGTTTGGTTACTGCAGAGTTTCTCCCTCTCTGTAAATGCAACCAGCAGGTATTGAGAGCTGTGTGTAGAGGTCAGCAAGGCATTCCCACTGCAGAATAGTAATTTATTGAGGAATTTCTTTTTAAAAACAAACCCAACCAAACCTTAAGTCTGAAAGCTGTGGGATGAGAATATATCAGATGATCTCCCTCAGTAAATTGCCACAAATACATGAGGGGCTCTTGATTCTACTCTTAAGAGAAGGGGAAGCACTTCCTATTGCCTTGTTTTTCTTTTCCTTTTTCTTAGGAAACTGCTGTTGTTGGTAAATAACATGTAGCAAGGAATTTATTAGTAATACCCAGTACAAGCATCTCCTCTCTATCCTGTTCTCTATTGCTGCAGGAAGTAGGTTTTGAGATTGATACAGAATAACTCCTATGGCACCCTAGTTACTGATTTGAAATTAAAATATTAGTTGAGGAAGGATGCAGGATTAGTGGTGCTGTTATAAAGAAGGATGGCAAAGCTCGTTTTAGGATAAAAACAGTCTTCCCTCTATCTCAAATTATGAGCCAGGAACATTATTTCTCTCTATACCAGATACAAATGAAGCATCATTCTATTATGAGAATAACAGATTTAAAGTATTTTATTGCTAGTTAAATCTAATTCATGGTACTCAATGCAGATTTCAAGGATCAAGGGATTTAGAGTATTCTTCATTACCAGCTTTAGGCTGTCATTTCTTGGTGTATTTAAGTGCCTGCTGTGCTTGAAAAGCCTTTGAGGGCAAAGGTGCACATCCCAGTCCCTGCCCTGAAGGACCTGGTGTAGTTCTAGCCACCAGCTTGTGCTGCCTCTCTTGGATCAGGGAACTTGCCAGAAAAGATAAAAGATTCGTTTTCAGCCCTCAGCAGGCCCCAGATTTTGCTCTCCAGATGGTCACACAAGCTCTGTACTGGCACAAGGGAAAGTCTGACCAGTTCCTTGAGGAGATCTCACCCTTGCTTCCGAAGGCTCCTATGGATGCAGCTCTGTGTGTGTGCCTGGAGTCATAATTGCAATGGGAAAAGAAAGAGCTCTTCAAGTAGAGGAAAGGAGCAGAACAAAATAAAGCTCCTTTGGGATTTGTGGTTATTTAAATGCTTTTTTAAGACACCTTTCTCTGGCTGTGAGCCCTGGGTTTAGGTGTTGCATCCTCCTGGCAAGTAGGAGCAGCCTCTTCCCGGCTGGAGGGTTATTTGTGACTGCGGCTCTCAGAGGGATCGCAAGTGGGCAGAACATCCTGGAAAACTGCACGGAAAGGGAAAAGTAAAACTGCTATTTGTTCAGATGCAGACTTTCATGAGTGCTGGGAGTGATTGCTGCCTGTGTCTGTAACAGCAGCCAAGACTGATTTAGGTATATTTTAGTCATGTCGAGGCAAACCCAGCCTTGTAGCTGTGTCACTCAGGATGCTGCAGTGCTGCACGGCTATTGACCAGTCTCTGCACCTCTGGGATCTCATGTCTAATTCAGGATTGACCAGAATGGATACAAATCCATCCTAATTGGCTAACTAAGTTAATGAACTTTCCCTGCATCTGATTGCACAGCAGCGAACCGACCCTGTCACGCACTGTCTGAGCACTGCAGCTGGGCAGGGCTGACATGTCCTGCTCCACTGTGTAACCAAAAAGTTCGCAAACACTTAGAGCTGGTTAAGTCAAATGGAGGAGAAACTGCAAGAGGACAAAGCTCTGACTATGAACTTCATAACTGTACCTTGTGTATGTACAGGGTCAAAGTAACCAGTGGTTTTAGAAATGTAACCGTGAACCACATTCCAGCTTTTAGAAATAATTTAGGTGCAGCTCGGGGATGTGTTAATAAGTTATTACCTGATCAAGCCGGTGGAAATGATGCAGATGCAATTTTGTCTTCCTAACTTCTTTTTTTTTTATCAGAATACTGTGGGAATAGTTGTAGTTTCCAGACCATAGGTCCTTTTGGTGTATTAGCCAGTCTTTGGCTGTGATCACATATATAGGGAGGAAAAAGATGAACAGGACAAGATTATGGTGATAGTTCCTGGGTATACCAAATCAACTGGCTATCTGAGGACTTCCTGAACAAGAGGAGCTACCTTTAGCAGCCTTTCAGTTAGTATTCCTACAGGGTTTTGTCCAGGGTTTTGTTTTAGCTCCTGGGGCCTCTTGTGAAAAAATTCTAGTGTTTGGTTAAGTATTGTGAATGAAATGTCTCCTTTGATTTGCATTTTTCAGCTGCCAGTCTTATTCAATGCTGCGTGGCTGGTCAGTCTTCTAAGAGAGGAGGTGATCCAGTTTTCTCCTTTTCCTTGCTACTCATGGTGTTAGATCTCCTCCATATCCCACACTGGTTGTTCCTTTTCCAGCACGTTTAATGTTTTACTGTAAAAGGACTTGTTTTGTCCTTTTGGCAATTCTTTTTGATGCCCGCTGTGACTTTCCCAGTAATAACCTTTAATATTACAGGGATGCAGTAAACTTACAAGTACAGAAGTGTTTTTATTGGCAAAGAGGTTCTGTTCTCTGCTGTCAGTAGAAGTCATAAGCAGTTCTATCTAAACAAAATTCTCAGCTCTAATGCCCACTGAATTAAGGAGTCCTTCCATCAGCTTTGGTCAAGAGTCTAAATCAAACCACACTGAAAGCATTTTGCAGGAAAACAACTGAAGTGGAAGTGGCTGTAAAACAGAATTGGCCGTGGCTTATTTAATCCATCACTTCTGAACAGTAAGAAATGCAAAAGCAGAGTTTAAACACTGCTGGAAAAGCACGTTTTTTGGGCTCTGCTGACAAGTGCCAGCAATCTAATGCTGTCTTAGGCAATAATCTGCATGGCTTTGTATGGCACTGCCATGGAAACCCAACTGGGCCACAGCCTCCTCTTCCCTCTTCATGGAATGAACCAGATTGTGGAACTGACCCCGATGTGAAGATTATTTTTTTAATCGATGAGGAGAGGTGGTATCTGCTCCTCCTCAAGTGTTCTCGTAGCCACAGAAGACATTCTGCTACAAATATACTATTATTTCATTGGAAAAGCTTCTTCTCAGGGCTGGATGGCTGCTGCTCTCCCAGAGCCAGCCCACTGCAGTCAGGCAAGCACCAGTTCAGGCACAAGGGAAGTGATGGACTGGGAGCTGGATCCGTTCCTTTGGATTGCTGCATTGTCTTACAGAGCACTTCTCTAGGAATATGGCAACTGATTTATTGATGTTCAGGTTGCCAAAATCCCTTTAAAACAGTGCTAATGTGATCACTGTAATTCCCACAAATAGCAGAAGCAGAAGTAGGGGGTTTCCTCTTTTCTATTTAAATGACGTTGTCTGTGTACAGCTGTTCAAAATTTAATCTTGTAGCAAGTTAGCTCCTGCTCCAAGTAAATTTGCTGGACATCAGAGAGATAAAACAGTTCAGTAGAATTCTGACTTTTCCACTGTACACTTAGGTAAAAAAATTTTGAAGTACAGCAGGATGGAATTGAAGCTCAGATGTATAAAAGGGTTGTGAATTGATAACTATGAGTAACTCTCTCCTTATAACTTGAGCAAAAAGGAAGATATGAATGGCTGAATCTTTAAGAGCAGCTTCAATGGACAGACTATAGGAAATTAAAAAAGCCGTTAAAAAATTGAGTGCTGGGTTTCTGGATATTCTTATCTCATTTTCTGTTTCCAAGGAGTGAACTTCCCAGCAATTCCCACTGAAGCAATAATTCTTGTTAGTTAAGGTGAACAAAGCAAGCTTCAGGATATCCTTTGCTGGGAATATAGGGGCTAACCCTTGGAAGAATCTGGTTTCTGCAGTGAGGAAAAGGGACAGAATTATCAGTACTGAAGTCTTCCAAGCGCTGCATCTTGTATATTGTTGAATGAACTGTGAACTTGCCAGGCAAGCTGTGTTCAGGCCTTGTCTGGCTTCATAAGTGGTGTTTTTGTAACCAGGTTCTGACCCTGTCACAGCAAATGGAACTGAGTGGTATTGTAGAGCAGCCTCCTCGATGTAAATGTGTGTGTCAGCTGGGTGTGCACATACTCATCCTAAACATGTTGTTTACATTTTGTATCAGTTTGTGCTAAGAAAAAAACTGGCACCTCATGGTGCAACACGCTCCCTATGGAGAAGACAAGATTGGAGCTTGAATACTGATGAGTGGCATCTGCAGTGAGGGAAACACGATCTAGAGTGTCCTGTGAAACAGAGACACACACTGGAAAACACAGACTGTGTGAACAGTTAGGGCTACACCTTTAAAACGCTTATTCTCTGTTTCTACCTTTTGACCCATTCCCACCTTGTCACCCAGCTCCAGAGCACTGAGTGCCACATCTAGTTGATCCTCGAACACCTACAGGGATGGGGACTCCTCCACCTCCCTTACGATGCCTGACCACCCTTTCAGTGAAGAAATTCCTCCAGAAGTCCAACCTGAGTCTTCCGTGGCATGGCTTGAGGCTGTTTCTTCATGTCCTGTCCCTGCTCCCTGGGAGGAGAGCCCAACCACCACTGGCTGCACCCTCCTGTCAGGGAGTTGTGGAGAACCAGAAGGCCCCCCCTGAGCCTCCTTTTCTCCAGGCAGAGTTCCCCCCAGCTCCCTCAGCTGCTCCTCATCAGACTTGTGCTCCAGACCCTTTCCCAGCTCGGCTGCCCTTTGCTGGACGTGCTCCAGCCCCTCAATGTTGTTCTTGCAATGGGAGGCCCAGACCTGGATGCAGCACTCGAGGTGTGGCCTCACCCATGCCCAGTACAAGGGGACAATGTCCCTGGTCCTGCTGTCCACACTTTTCCTGACACAAGCCAGGATGCCATTGGCCTCTTGGCCACCTGGGCATGCCTGGGCTCATGTTCAGCCCCTGTTGACCAGCACACCCACATCCTTTCCCACTGGGCAGCTTTCTAGCCACTCTGTCCCCAGCCTGTGGCACTGCCTTGGGTTGTTGTGACTGAAGTGCAGGACTTTTCACTTTGCCTTTTTGAACCTCAGTTTGCTGAGGACACAAGCACACGATGAGGCATTTATGAAATTCTCTATTTTGTCCTGTGGTCTGTTCTGGTAGAACATTTCAGACCACGTCCAATCCAAACCTTTGTATACCTTACTCCAATTGGTTTGGTGCATTCTCAAGCTTTTTTTTTTTCTAAATGGTCCTATGTTCGACATTGTCAGTGTGTGACAGCTTTGCATGACATATGGAACTGATGGTGTGTTTCAAAGCTCCTCACACTTGTCAGAAACTTCTCGTCTGCATGAAAGTCTGGAACCCGGTGATCTCGTGTTTTGCACCCGGCAAAGCGCAGTAACACGATCCATCTGTTGGCTGTTGAATTAGTAACGAAGTAAAACAAAGCCCGTGTGCAGAGTGATGTAACAGAGTACCTATAGTAAGGTTTGTGACAGGGATGATTTTCAGGGTGATATTTTCTAAAATCAATTGTATCGTATTAATTCATCCTCCTTCAAAGGATGAATGTTTTAAATCACGTTGCTGAGATTCCCAGGGCCTTGGACTGCCCCACCATTGGGTATCAATTTTGCCTGGGTCTCATCATACAATCAGTAAGGTTGAAGACCTCTAAGATCATCAGGTCCAACCATTAATCCAGCCCTGCCAACTCCACCACTCATGCTTGTCCCTCAATGCCACAAGTACACAGTTTTTGAACACTTCCAGGGATGATGATTCCACTGCTGCCCTGGGCAACTTGTTCCAATGCTTGACCATCACCACCTTGTGCCTGAACTGTGGCTCAGTTCAGGTTCAATGGTGAAGTAGCATGAAAGGATCTTTCTTCTTTCTTGGCTTGAATGGTGCTGTAAAAAAAAAAAAAAAATCACTTTAAATTGTGGTTTTAGACCTTCAGAAATCTCTTCAGCATAAAGATGATCCTATAAACAGGACTCTGCTGAAGCTGGAAGACCTGTGTGGATTCCAGATGTCTGTAGTTCATCATGGGCAGGTCACTTTCCTGTGTCTTAATTTCCTTAGCCCTAAAGTAGAAATTAATGTTTAACTTTCTTCTAAATTGTCCCATGCCTCACTGTGATTAAATGTGCTATGTTGTATGTGCTGAGTAGTATTATTATAGCATAAAACTACAGAGAAAATGAAAATTAAAAGAGAGAAGCATTGCAAAAACATGTCTCTGGAATAGAGGAGCTGGTTGGGCTGTTGGAGAGTCTTTATTCTCTGTTGCAGGTAGATGATAACTGGTGCCACAAGCAGCTTGAGAAACACATGCACTCATGACTGAAAGTCCCTGGGGTAGAAGTGGCTCGACCAAATCCCAGGGTTGTACTTGTACACACCCATAAAATATCCCATCCAGGGCGAGCTGCCTGTTTAGGTGTTCTCATTGTTTGGGAATTTGTTGTCGGGAAGATGTTACCAACCTCTCAGCACACAGTTCTCAGCAGTGTCTCAGTGGATGCCAGTCCCCTGAGGCAGAGTCTGTCTGGATTTGCCTTCCACAGAGCCAAGGTCACTGTCAGCACTCAATTAGATGTGTACACACGATTTGTGCTGACTCAAAGCTCAAAGATACCCACTAGTTTTTTTTTGTTGAGCATCCTTGTGTAGAGAAAGCTATTTTTACCTGACCTTGAACCTTTCTAGCATTATTCCTGATAGGAAAAAATAAGCCCTATGTGCTTAAAGTCAAAACCAAAAGAAGGGACCTTTTTTCAGAGGTGCCTGTGATCCGCTCAACCTTCCAGGAACTGAGGAATGGCAGCCTCTGTGTGTGCCTCTGTCACTGCCTCTCTTCCTTCTTGAGTCCACTCTGTGGATGACCTGCTGGCAGGAGAAGCCCCTCTCTGAGGTTATCAATGGGTTGATAAGTCCACTAAAGGAAAGTCCACTAAAGAGTAAGTGAGATGGAGGCAACAGTGTCTTTGGAATCAAAGGGTTGAGAGCTGTTGTGTCAGAGCCTTTTCAGGGAACAGCTGTAGAGACAAGCTGGTAGATTTTTGTTTGGAGAGAAAGAAGAGAAAAATAAGAGTGATGGTGTCTAGTTCCAGTAGGCAGGAGCTTTTTATGACTGTTAAAGTCTACAGTTCCTTCCTCTCCTCTCATCTCCTTTGCTTCCACTGTTGGAGGATTTACTTTTCCCCTGGGCACACAGGCAGCTCTGAGAGGGGAAGGTGTGGTCAGAATAGCAGCTCCCTGACCGTAATCCTGAAATAGGACTGAAGCTGCGGGACATGCAGCAGCAATAGAGGCTGGGGAGGATGATTTCCTTCTCTGATGGGTGTTTGGGTGGGACATGTAAGAGTTTTTATGCTGCACATCGTTGTAATTCCAGCCATGCACAGTAAAAGCTTGGCAGTGCTGGCTGAGAAGGTGCTTGTGCACCTGTACAGGGTGGGACAGGCATCCAGAGGCAAAAATAGACACCAAGCCATCCTGTTTGGGCAATTACACTCTTCCTGCCTTCTCACCACAGTCGGCACTTCAGCGGCTAAGCCACAAAGGGAGGAATAAAGACAAATGGGTTCTCCTTTTGAAAATACCTGCACTTAAAAGAACCTCCCTCCTCGATGGCATTCATTATGTGTCTGTTTATTCATCCTTTGCTCACATGATAATTTGCTTCTGCAGAAATGTATCTCAGCTCCACCCTGTGCTGGGACTGAGCCACTTTTTCTGGCACTGCTGGAAATCATTTACCAGGAAAAATTAGCTGTACACATCCATAATGGGACTGCCAGAGCTATACCTGCCCACAGCTGCTCCCCATGCCATCACTGCCTTCACAGTAGCTCATCTTAAATCCCAGTGGGTTTCTAACTCTGCCCTGACTTGCACTCTACGTCTCTTCAAGAGCTGGCAATATTCTGAGATGTCTCTAAGTGAAAATAGGAAGAGGAGCTGTTGATTGGGAAGAGGAAAGTGCAATGCCAGCCTCTGTCCCACTGCTGCCCTAATAAAAAAGATTTGTGGCTGTGGTTGAGCTGAAGCAGCAGCTGCTGTGGTGTCACTTCAGTTTTATTAATTTGGGAGTGGGTGAGTGCAAAGAACAGAAAATGCTGTGGAAGAGGGGAGAGAAGCCAAAGAGGAAGAGGCTGGCACAAGTGCCGGGCCCCTTTACTGGAATGCAGTCCTCTGCCTTATGCTCAGCCCTCTTGCCTACAAATTAAACATGTTTCTGCTGCCCTTCTCTCCAACTGAACATGCTGCAGTTTTGTGTCTTCTCGATGAGGTCTCTCCTTCGTGGTGTTTAGTTGTCACAGAAGCTCAGCACCTGGTCTAGAGTAACTCAGGTTTCCATCCTACCTGGCAATGTGCCCTACTTTTATTCACTTCTGTTCTGCCAGCCCAGGCTGGGGTTCAGGAGTCTCGGCTGTCACTGGCAGGAGTAATTGCAAAAATTGATTCATGGGAAATGCCTGTAATAGGCAAATCCTTTTGACAGACCACACAGCCATCATACTCTGTATTTATTTGAGTCAATCAATGTTCTGATGCATATTTGGGTCATAAATACTCTGATATAAATTGCATTTATTCTTGTGACAGCTGTGTTCCTTTACCTGTTATTTATTTGGCTCTGTTGTCCTTTCGTTTTACACCTTGTGGAGCTGTCAAGTCAGCTGCTTACCACTGACAAAGCTCGCAGCTCAGAGTCTTCCAAAAATAAATCCTCCAAAGGGATTTGAGCAGCAGCAGGACGTATGTTGTTGGAAAGTCATTGGACAATCTTTTTGTTTGCTTTATTTGAAAGAGGACCTTTGTGCATTTTGCCCAAATTCCAGAATTGGACTTTTCATTTATGATCCAGAGGTCATTGAAGCTAATAATCCCACTGATTAATGTGAGTTTTGGATCACACCCTGCATGTCTCGAAGTTGAATTAACCATGTTATTTGATATTTGAAATGGTGGGATGCTGACTTGGATGTTTCTAATTTTACCTTGGAAGCTTTTTCAGTTTTGTGTCTTTTTACATCGTAAAAATGGCAGAAGATGGGATTCTGAGATGAGTGAATTGCAGTGCCCTTCCAAGAGAAAAATCAAATTGCAGTGGTCACACTGGTCTGGACGAGTCACAGTCGTTTTCTGCTTCTCATTCCCAATGAACAGCCACATATCCTTCATGCCAGGTTGTTGCACCAGCATTGCAAGGTGCTGAGCCCTTGGTGTTAATTCAGGAAAGCAGTTAATCACGGAATTGATGACTCTAAAGTGCCTAATATAAGCATGTGCTTAAGTGCCTTGCTGGAGTGGGGCCAGTGCAGATGTGCCCTTGCTGAGCAGAGATTTGTGAGCCACTTCTGGTCTAGTTTCTCTGTAAAACAGAGATGAAAACACTGCTCATAGTTCTATTCAACAGGTTTTGTTTGCACAAGGATTTTGGGATAGATGCAGGGACTGAGTTCTATCAGTAGGGTTTATGTGTGAGCTAAACAACAAAACTGCTCATAGCATTACTATTGAAGTATGTGTGATATAATGTTGCATGTGCTGCATTTCAGGCCTTAACATTTCTCTATTATCTTGATTTATTTTACTCTAAATAGAAAAAGAGTAATTCTGTAATTTAGATCAAATATCGCAGTGCAAAATACATACACACTCACGTGGTTCACGAAACATAGATGCAAATGGATATGTATTATTTATAAAGAAGTTTTGACATCTTAATATACTAAAAAAAGAAAAGACATTTAGTCATAGTTAAGCATTCTAGACATTTTTGAACTATCGTATATCATTATCCATGAAAAATGCATGATTTGGGTCTTAACCATTTTAATTTTATATGCACATTCCACCCAAAGGGGGTGTGTCCTCTGCTCTTGTCTTTTTCTTTTTTTTTTTTTTTTAACCTATTCTATCCCCCCACCCTATTTTATACAGTTAAAAGTAGACAGCTGGGTTTAGGCTATGCCAGAAGCCCACAGTGCCCTCCAAGACCTACCTAATAACAAATGAGTGTCAGAACTGTGTGACTAAAGAGAGACCTCCAGGTATTCTGGTGTCCCACCCAAATCTTTCTGGATTTGCTGAATACGAGACAGCCAGTTAAAGTCAGAGCTCATACTACACACCAATAAAATCCATGTAATTGCCCTTATCCAAATCTCTAATGTAGACAGACAAAAGCCAAGTATAAATCAGTGTAAAACATGGCAATTGCTGCCAAGATCCGAATTAATCGGGAACATGGTGTGAATGCCCCATTTCAGGTGTTCTCGGGGGGGGGGGGGGGGG